>CM070088.1:13611509-13869009 GCA_036178185.1 Liparis tanakae
TGCAGCTTCATTCTGGTTGCCGTCGGAGATGAGAAAGACCCCCCTCCTTGTCACCTTTTTCACCCCTCATGAGTTTGCAGGTATGACTAACCAGGCCCGACTCTGCTCAGCTTAGCTTTTTTTTTCATAGTACATTAATGTTGAAAGTATCTCATTTATCCTCAAAAGATAAAACTGCAACGTCGACTGCGTTTTGGAGGAATAAGTCAAAGAGCTTACAGCACCTGATATTCCCAGGCGGTCTCCCATCCAAGTACTAACCAGGCCCGACTCTGCTTAGCTCCCGAGATCTGACGAGATCGGGCGTCACCAGACTGGTGTGGCCGTAGGCAATACTTGCTGCCAGACTTTGCTTTTTTAAATCTATCAACATGTTTTTTTTTTTCATAGTACATTAATGTTGAAAGTATCTCATTTATCCTCAAATGATAAAACTGCAACGTCGACTGCGTTTTGGAGGAATAAATTAATGAGCTTACAGCACCTGGTATTCCCAGGTAGTCTCCCATCCAAGTACTAACCAGTCCCGATCCTGCTTAGCTTCTGAGATCTGACGAGATCGGGCGTCACCAGACTGGTGTGGCCGTAGGCAATACATGCTGCCACACTTTGCTTCTTTAAATCCATCAATATCTTGTTTTTTTCAAAGTACATTCATGTTGAAAGTATCTAATTTTTCTTTTCTTTCTCAAATGATAAAACTGCAACGTCGACTGCGTTTAAAGAGATAGTTACAGAGTAAGTTAAGTTGCGAATAAGTTAATGAGCTTACAGCACTTGGTATTCAAAGGCGGGCTCCCATCCAAGTACTAACCAGGCCCGACTCTGCTGAGCTTCTGAGATCTGACAAGATCGGGCATGACCAGACTGGTGTGGCCGTTGGCATTATTTACTGCCACACTTTGCTTTTTTAAATCTATCAATATATATTTTTTTCATAGTAGATTCATGTTGAAAGTATCTCATTTTTTATTTTTTCTCAAATGATAAAACTACAACGTCGACTGCGTTTTGGAGGAATATGTTAAAGAGCTTACAGCACCTGGTATGCCCAGGCGGTCTCCGATCCAAGTACTAACCAAGCCCAACACTGCTTAGCTTACGAGATCTGACGAGATCGGGCGTCACCAGACTGGTGTAGCCATAGGCAATACTTGCTGCCACACTTTGCTTTTTTAAATCTATCAATATGTTTGTTTTTTTCATAGTACATTAATGTTGAAAGTATCTCATTTATCCTCAAAAGATAAAACTGCAACGTCGACTGCGTTTTGGAGGAGTAAGTCAAAGAGCTTACAGCACCTGATATTCCCAGGCGGTCTCCCATCCAAGTACTAACCAGGCCCGACTCTGCTTAGCTCCCGAGATCTGACGAGATCGGGCGTCACCAGACTGGTGTGGCCGTAGGCAATACTTGCTGCCACACTTTGCTTTTTTAAATCTATCAATATGTTGTTTTTTTCATAGTACATTCATGTTGTAAGTATCTCATTTTTTATTTTTTCTCAAATGATAAAACTGCAACGTTGACTGGTATCGCTTCCACTCTCTCCCAATAGGGGGGCTCTGTGGGATTCAAAAAAAGTGTAACATGTGTTGTCCTGTTGGAGAGAGACACCAGAAAACACCTTTAGGGCAGTTTGTCAACTCCTAGAACTTGACACTTATTTTAAATGTGCTGCCATATGAACTAAAGTGCCATAAAATCTCTTTTGCAAACAAACACTTAACATCATTGTGTATATAGTAGCAGTTCAATAAAATAAATACTTTGTGTAAATCTCAACTTAAACAATGGTATCAAAACAAACACAGAACTAAAGCTTATTGCCACTGCAGGGCATCAATGTTAGTGTGGTGAAGCACCAAACATGTGATTACATTTACGTAAACCAGAACACGACAAACATAGAAGGAAGTTAGCCACGATGTATTTATTTGTAAAGACATGTTATATGTTCTAACATAGCTCTTCCCTTTGTACAGTCCTACAGTCGGCTATGAACAAGAGTTACAGCTCAATCAGATTAACTCAACCAACAGCAAACGTGGAGGGTAACATGGGTTTCATGTGTAAACCAACCAGCTGAGACTCGACAGGTCCCATCAAAGATGTTCTATTGCGAAGAAGTGCACCACTCCACATTTTCTCCGCATCTCACTGCAATCTCAACGGCAGCGGGCCAGGTGAAAACAATAATAAATCGGAACGCGTCTCTGAAATTGTTCAGGGGGCCGGTCCAAATGTGGAGGTGGGCCATAATTTGGGGATCACTCCACAGGACTAACCGGCCCGCTGTCTGTAGCGATCCGCTTCGCTCTGGCATCGTTAGCTCCTCTTGGTTTAGCTGTACTGCTCCCTGCAGCTAGCGGAGCTAGCGGTCTGCCGAAGCCTCGCTCCACGTGTCTGGTTGTATGATTTGCGGCATCAAAGGTGTGTTCAGCATTTAAATTATGTTTAAGGCTGGAAGTACTCCGGTGATAAGACGATTCCTCTTGGCAGTGGTTACATACGACTTTGTTTCTGTCGACTCTGCCGTCTTTAAGAACTTTAAAATCTCCGTACTCTTCTCCATGTTGTTAAACCGCAAATTACTTTCTGTTCCGGTTCCGCAGCAATCAGTAGCAAACTTTTACAAAATAAAAGCCTGTGAGCAACGCACTTTTACAATAATAAAAGAAATGATAAAACCTGCACTAACGCGCGATAAAATAATTGTCGCCGTTAATTAAGTGACGCGTTAACGCACGATTAACGCGTTAACGTGCCCAGCCCTAATATATATATATATATATATATATATACACACACACAAAGTGAAAACACTATGAAAGGGTTAAAGCTCTTCAACCTAAACATGTTTTTCCTCAACAGGACAAAGTCCTGTGATATTTGAACACAAACTTTATAAATGTTTAACTATTAATATTACTTCACATTTTGGATCGCAAATCTCTTTGTTCTCTACAGCATTTATTTATTTTAAAGCTTTAGTAATTCGGAATAATAATAATAATAATAATATAGAAATAGTTACCCACCATTTCAGTTAACATTTCAATGCAGGACCTTTTCTCAGAGTGCATATTGGTAACAGAGTATTTCTTTTGTGATATTACTGCTTTTATGATGTAGAAGTTGTCTATACTTCCACGTCTGCATGCAGGTTAGGTGGCTTACCTGTTGGTGTGAATGTGTGTGTGATTGTTTGTATCAACAACATGTGAGTGAAATAATTAAGTCCACTGAAGATTTTTTTTTAAACCCACATGAAATAAGACATCATGTGACATGTATATGTATTCGCTTTCATGTGTGCATTTACAATGTCATATAAATAAACAAATGATTTTACTTATTTAATGAATTGTTTTTCATTATGACACATTACAATCTAATTACAACCCAGGAAACAAAGTGAAGGGGTGATTTAAATGTCAGTGTTGTCCAGCAGAGAGCCAACTCATCCTGCTTATGATAAATACAAAACGTGTTTGTAATTAGAAAAAGGTGAAAAAGCACAATTCTGATCACATGGAAATGTGCTGTTCATGCGAAAATAATAGAGGAGGAGCACAAAGAGGAGCAGTGAGGAGGACTGACCAGAGCATACAGGTAAGTGTGAAGAGGCAGAGGAATCGGGAGGACGGCCATGAGAAGCCAGGGCTCTCCACTTCAGGACTCGGATCCTTCACAAACAGGAGCAGAGAAGAGGACTACATGACGGTGAAAGCTCTCCACTTCAGGCCTTTGATCCTGAGGATGAGCATGCTAACAGCTTTAAGTTCCTGGGAAGCAGCATCACAAACAACCTGTTATGGTCCTCATACATCTCCATCCTGAAGAAGACAGCTCATAATTCTTTACAAACTGGCTGGATGTTTATGGCACAGAACAACAGGGCTCTCTCCAGCAGGTTTTTAGAACTGTCCAGAACATCATTGGTGTCTATCTGCTGAGTTTGAGTGATATTGGTGAGAAGAGCTTAAGGATACACAGCTACAGCCTCTTCACTCTGCTGCTCTCTGGAGAAGCACCAAACTTCAAAACAGCTTTCTTCCTCTGGCTCATTAACTCATCCTCAAACTTCCATATATGATAAACATTGTTTGTTTGTAGATTATTGGGACAACAACCTGCATGTTGCAGTACCACCATGTTGTACAATGCCACTAACATAATCTTGCAACCTTCCATATGTTACTGTGAGTTACAACGGGATACAACGTTTTACTTACAGTACCGCACGGGGTACAACGTTGTACTTACAGTATACCATGGGGTACAACTTACTTACAGTACACCATGGGGTACAACATTGTACTTACAGTACACAATGGGGTACAACGTGGTACTTACAGTCCACCATGGGGTACAACCCCATCAACTCCCCTGACATCAACTCTAATCTTTTGCTCTAAGATTGCAATCTCAGAGACTTTGGTTAGAAAATTGTCTAAGAGATGCACAATGTGCATGAATAAAGTATCTTTTATACTAAATTTGATCTTGACATTGATAGTCCTCCTTTAGCAGTGGTTTAACAAGATGAAACATCTGGTGGCAGCACACACATGTGGCTACAGATGTTCTCTGATGGAAGCCTGCTGCTTGCAGGGTTCAGATCATCAGAACCAAGGTACTGTAAATATGTTCAATTATATAAGATTGAGTTTATAATAAACTGTAAAATCATAAAATGTTAACCAAGCAGCATGACAAGATGGTAATCTACATCTAATGTGACTACAGTGCCCTCTCGCTTGATAGCATTATTATAATTAAATAATCCTTTACATGAAAAGATATATTAAAATGTATCATGTTAATAGAATCTCCGACACTTGGTTCTTGACAGTTCTCTGGTCCTCCAAAAGTCCCCTTATTGCCTCCTGGTGTTCTCCCAAAAAATGTCCATGACTGGAAACTGCCCTTTGAAAAGTTTCCTTGTCTGCAAGGCGTGAACCCAAAAGCAACACAAGGAGTTCTTTCAAAAATAAAAATGTTTCTTTAATGCAGCGCTGAGCAGAACCAAAGTCTGGCAACAGGAGACAAAACGAAAACAATCCAACATCAAAAACAAGTAAGCCCTCAGTCGAAATAGGGGGAGTCCTAATTGATGATCCGTCTCAGCTGCTCCGGCAATCACCACCCGGGGGAGGGAGGAGACAGCCACACCCTAGTGGACACAAGGACAGGAAAACAGGAACAGAAAATACAGGGAAACTCTGGATTGTTTTGATAAAACATAACAGTGTTTCCATTAACCACAAGAGCCAGAAATCTACGGAATAAAAGAAGTACAAGAATAACAAACAACACAGGGCATACAAATACAACTCAATTTATTTTATTTTATAAAGCCCAAAATCACAAATAAGCCTCAGAGGGCTTTAACAGTTATTATTCAAACAGCTTCATGGCTGCGAGCTAATCACTCGACACAATCACAACTGTTTGCTGTCTTGGCTCCTCATTGGTGGAATGAGCTCCCCACTGACATCAGGAGAGATATAAAGATATAGAAAGTCTCTATATCTTCTACCGGAAACTAAAAACACATATTTTCAATCTATAACTTGAATACTTGAAAACTGATTAGCATTTCAGTGCCACTTGAATGGCACTTACTTATGGTACTTTTGTATTTTGGTTTTCTTGACGGAAGTAACTTTCTTAATTTTTGTTGTTCCGAGTTTGTACTCATGGTTGAATGCACTCATTCTTAGTCTCTTTAGATAAAAGTGTCAGCTAAATATGTAATGTAACGTAAAACAGCAAAACACCATGTACACCACCAGGTGTCAGAAGAGCATATTTCTGAGCCTCTGATTGATTATTAATTTCCAGAATTGAACCTAACCCTTAAATTAATTACATAATTACAAATTGTACATTAAAGACCATGCAGCTTTACTAGCCGGTGGAAAATGGCAGCATATATATATATTTTAATATTTTCCTTCATGAAATGTGTCTCTTCCTCAGACTGAGGCTTCATCTCTGCACCTCAGGGTGCTGCTCGATCGAAGAAGAAGCAAGAACCCTAAATAAAATGATGTTCAACCGGTTCTCAGAAAAGAGATTTTATTAAAAACATTGAAACATTAAAATTTCTCGCTCTCATTTTCTCATAATCCTATTTACAACCATTTCAAATGAATAACGGCCGTGCATATTCAGACTATAAAAAAAAAATCTGAGTGATTTTGTTTCAATCAATGCTCTTTAATATAAGATTTGGTAGTACATATGTTTTCAGTTTCCCAGAGAATCTTTAACTAGAGATAACTCACTTCGGAAGGGAAGGATTGCTCACAGAAGGTTGACTGACAAGAGACCGCCCCAGTCGAACAGCGAGGGTTCTATTAACTTGCCAATTAATTCAATCATGAAAGTTAGTGTCTCACACAAACACACAGTTGCATCTTTCTCCTGCTGCATCCAAACTGAGGGGAAGTGGCAGCACAACAAAGACTCTTCTCATTGCTGGAGGCGAGGCGTTGCCAAGCAGGATGTAGCGTTTATATTAAAAGTCATTCTGCGTGCGTGCGTGCGTGCGTGTGTGCGTGGGTACATGGATGCACCTGTGGGTTCAGCAACAGCAGACTTCATAATGATGAAGGGTGGGACCACGTCGATCACTCGACAACTCAGTTTCCACACATTTTATTTCTGAACGTCGCCATTTCATCATCTGTGAAACAAATGTCAGTGCTGTCATCACTAATTTCAGTTTAAACTGGGAGCTGACAAAGAGAAAACCTGCTCTAACCTGAGGGCGTTGAGCTTGATATGTGTGGGTGCTCACTAGGCATGGAGTCAAACAAATATATGCTAATGGGTTATGGAACCTCATATCCAGCAGCAAATGTAGCCAACTTGCCACCATTAGTCACATGTTCTGATAGATGGAAAGAGAATGTTTTGTTCTGGTACTCGAGGACAAACACACAAAGTGGTGCACCTCGCTCAGAGCCGATAATCACACACACAACTATGACTTCCAGGATGTCCATGGAGGTTCAGAGGAGTGCTTCAGTAAAACTCCTGGCTTTAATTCAGTTTATTTGTATAGCCTAATTTCACGAATTACAAATTTGCCTCAGAGTGCTTTACAGTCTGTACACAGATATCCCTGCCCCAAAACCTCACATCGGATCAGGAAAAACTCCCAAATAACCCTTCAGGGAGAAAAAAAAGGGAAGAAACCTTCAGGAGAGCAACAGAGGAGGATCCCTCTCCAGGATGGCCAGGCGCTTTACCCCCCACCACGAGATCCCATGAGGTCATGGAGACTGTTCAGTCATCTCTTTGTGTCGCCAACCTCAATAAATACTGTTAAACACTTTTGATAAATAAATAGGGAGCCGAAGTGTGGACGCTTGCACTTTATTGAAAAAAAAGAAAATCAAACCAACCAAAAAATAATCTGCAGGAACAAAGCAGCAAATACGCTCAGTGAATGGATTCAGGGCCACGTTAATGTTCAGACCATATATCATACCTGCACTCACCCGATCCTCCGATTGGCAGGGAAAGTTTTATATACACATAGCACCGATCAACAGTGCTCTCTTATCCCCTCCGTTACCAGTTTGACCCGAACTTTCACCTGGTGCCTCGACGTGCCCCCACAGTCCTGAATGCCCCAGTGCTCGGCTACGGAAACATGATCTGAGCATGAAAGGGACCCTGCACATTCAGGCTGGAACCAGGCATCCGGGACCATTGTTAAATGTCAGAATAAATGGCATGCCAAAAGTGTCAAAAGCATAAACGTAGATTCCTTTCCAATGCAATCCTGCCACCATCACAGTATTTAGTGTTGTTGCTGATGTGAAACATTTTCAAATTTAAGGAAATCATCCTCACCAATTTGACTGTTAATGAACGATTACATTCCTTCCCATCCTCAGTGACCTTTAGAGCCACCCATAACTGTACAAGGCATCATAAGAGTACAGAGGATATTTAGTGCCAACAGCAAAACATGTCATCTCTTAATCTTCTTTATATTACATTCTTTAAAAAAAAAAAAGAATCTCAATCACTCAAAATCCAATTCTACAATCAATCATACCTATATATAAACCTGAAGACCATCCACAAGGAGATCAATGACTAGATACAGTTACATTATTTTAATTATCTTCTCTATAGGTAATCATAAATAAATACAAACAATACACATGGAATGTCTACTGCAAACAATACATACAAAAGTGTGGTATAAAGAGAAATTTGAAATTACTTTCCTAATTTGGGGATGCTTCCAGAAGGTATTATGATAATCAAAAGACTCAAAACCATGTGCGTGTGTGACAATAACCCAATTTTCTTTTTCTTTTCTCCAGGTACATACACCGTGATGTCAGAGCTCTCCCCATGGGTGTTGTGTTTCCTAGTCCAGGATGAAGTAGGGGTTGATCCCCCATCCACATGGGTCTGAATGGCAGCACACTCGTCTCCTATGACGGACATGAGGGGCTCAATGTCCACTGCGATGAGCACACCTGGTCACCGTGGTGGTTTTATTCAACAAATCTTTTGGGGCCTTTTATTCCCAGAGAGAGGAGAGTTGAGAAGGTTTGCTTGGATAGTTCTCTTCTTTGTGAATCATCTTCAGATGGGGGAAGACCCCCTCCCCTCCACGTTACATAAAGTGCATCTAGTCATATGAAGGGGGGGGGGACACAAGATTCAATAATGTCAATAAGTACATAAATAGACCAGTTAAAAAGCTCCAACAAGGCTAAACAACAAAGGTGTGAGTGGCTTGGATTGCAAATTAACTAGAATTCACAAGACACAAGTATTACCGTTTATTTGAGTTCCTTTCTCAGATCCTGTAATATCACCCGACAGTGCAGCCTTTCGTTTAGTTTCACACATTTGGATTTCGTCACATTGTTTTTTGTGCACAAATAAATATTGCACTAATATAACAATATAGAGGTTTACATGGAAATGCAGTTTAATTAGTGTGTGATCTATCTTTTTACCCATTTATCTGTATTTATTAATCAGAAGCTGGCCTGTGGATATCATGTTTAGCCAAATTCCAAGTCATATTTGAGAGCTCTGACACACACAGATAAACTCAACCTATGTGTTGACCTGCTGTGGATGGGGACAACCGAAGCAGATCAAAGGGAAGAAGACCCCTCAGAGCTGAGGAGCCTTCACTGCGTCATGGAAGAATCACGCACAAGCATTTATCGGACTCAGACCAGCCGGGCCTCTAAGCTCTGATGTGGGAGGATCAGGACATTGAAGATGCAAACATCCATTACCTGTGCACCTGGACTGGGACCAAAGGGGTTGGCTGGCCTCATCACAGGCTGGGAGTACATCATAGTGGGCTGTGTCGTCGTCATTATCATGGAGCCTACGTGGGGAGGCTGAGAGGAGAGAAAGGAAAACACAGTAAGGCTGGATTACACAACCTACGCACGGGAAAGAAATCTAACACCTAAAAGTAAGGTAGGAGGGGTAGTTGACTTTATTTTCATATGCACAAAAAAAAGAAAAAAGAAAACAGCTTGTTCAGTGATGATGACTCAACTGAGCATCGTCACCCAGATACTATAAAATAGCACTAAATTCAGTCCGTTGTGCTGCCAGAAGGCGACACATTTACTGTCATTCAGAGAACAGACAATGGTGTATTCCTTCTGAGGTAGCACATGAAAGCATGTTTAAAGATTAAATACAAACTGTTCATGTTGACAGATACTTTCCAGAATAAACTGCACATTACTACACACGGATAAGTTATACAATCTCTTCCTCCTCGCCTGCAGGGTGTGTGTGTGTGTGTGTGTGTGTGTGTGTGTGTCCCAGTCCCTGCCGACTTACCATTCCATATGCCATCGTGCCCGTCGGTGTGGTTGCAGGGAAGGCCATGACAGATGGTGCCTGAGGCGACACAAGAGACGAGATGATTCCTTCTACAGAATCAGGACACGGCCAAACTCAACTCAGTCAACAGTTTGTTAGTAGAGAAATGCTTTCAAGTCAGACCTCGCATACATTTAATGAGATTAACTCAAATTAATCTAGTCAGGAAGATTGAGTCAGAAAAGAAATATACCCCATTGAAAACTGTTCAGATGTCCATCTAGCCTGGAATTCATATTCAATAGTGTATTTTTCCTAAAAATAATTGCATAGTTTGCTAGTAGCTGTAGTTGACGCCAAATGCCAATACAAATTATGTTTCTTCTTTTATCTTGTATGTTAAGGGATCAGGGCAAAACAATCACTTCTATAGGACATTTACAGACGGGATGTGAACGCATTGAAAATGCTTGTTTCCATTTACTATCCACTAAATATGGAGGTGGAAAGAAGTCTTATTAAAAAATGTGTAACCAAAAGACTCAGGGCATTTAATGTTATCAGAGCCGATGAGTTTTAACAGCAGAATGACAGACAGAAGTGCAGGAATCAAAAAGGAGTGTGTCGAGTCCTGGGGGTAGAAGTTACTGGCAGGTGCTCCTTGTGGAAGGAGATGAAAGGAGGACAGACCCTTTCCCTTTTCTTGCTTCCCTAACAGCCCCTGCAGTGATAACAAACCCACATTTGTCTACCGCCCAGCCCCCCCGGGATGGATACATTTCATTAACTATTCAGTCATTGGCGAGGGAGGTGCAAGTGAGTCAGACATGACGCTGCTGCCAAAATCGGTGCTTTCATCACAGACTGCGCTTGTTTCATTGCACCGAGAGCTCTCCTTCAGAATTCCTCCCCGCCGACAATGTTCGCCTTGTCTCACGGACCTCTCACTCCGCGTCCCTCGGCCAGTCAAGGACGACATGATGAAGCTGCATCTCTGCATCACATTAGGGTCGTTCTTTAACGATAGATGTTGCGTCTCTGTGCATTAGTGGATCAGCTTCCTTCAAGTCACCAACTCCTTCCTGGCTTCCTCAGAGAAGACTCATTCGTCTTTGATCATCAGCTGACATTTGGCCACATCATCATTAACTCGTGTGTGCTTTCAGCACGATCACACGCACTGAGAGCAGTCAGGAAGGGTTCTGCACGGTTACTGTCAGATGCTCTTTATAAACATTTTAACAACGAAGAGTTCAGATTAAATCTCACATAGAAAACCCTACACTCCAGAGAATACAAAGTGTTTTTTGGAGTTTAGTACTTTCCAGATTCTAACTAATAGAGGCAACCGTAATAATCTCTTGCCCTCACCTAGTGCCGATCGGTCCTCAAGTGGAGCGGCCTTGGAAACGACTGAATCCCCTGGTGTATATTTGGAAGGCTTTTCTCACAACATTGACCAATTATGTTCAATGGTTTCTACTTCTAACACGTCTACCTGGCTCTTGGACCGACTAGGCTGCTTAAAGACGTTTTGCCTTTAATTGGCAGCTCTCTGTTGGATATTATCAATTCATCTTTGCCAACAGGCCACGCACCATATTACTTAAAAAGTAGCTGTAATCAAATCTTTTCTGAAGAAGCCAACTCTTAATCCAGAGGTGTTGGCTAACTACAGACCGATCTCTAACCTCCCCTTCCTCTCTAAGAACCTTGAGAAAGTAGTCGCAAATCAGTTTCTACAGACTTCAGACTTTCTACATCAGAATAGCTTATTTGACGAGTTTTAGTCATGATTTAGAAACCACCACAGCACAGAGAAAGCACTGGTGAAGATTACAAATGACCTCCTAATGGCAGCAGATAAAGGACTCATCTCTGTACTGGTCTTGTTAGACCTTAGTGCTGCATTCGACACCATTGACCATAACATCTTATTACAGAGACTGGAGCAGTCGATTGGCATTTCAGGCACCGCACTAAGTTGGTTTAAATCCTATTTAACAGATCAATCTCAATTTGTAAATAATGAAGCCTCGATGACCACCAACGTTAATAACTGAGTTCCACAAGGTTCTGTGCTTGGATTTGGCATTATCTTTAAAATCGGGACTTCCCACGTGATGCAAATCTTTTTTTCATGTACTCACAAAATCTAACTCTCCTTTTCTCTTTCCCGTCTCTTCATTGCACATTTCTAACACTAATATATATATATATATATATATATATATATATATATATATATATATATATATATATATATATATATATATAATAAAGGGAAAGGAAGGGAGGGTAAGAGGTTGGGGACCCAGAACACAAGATGACAACAGACAGCCACAAATACACACACACGGATAAAATCTAACTCTCCTTTTCTCTTTCACGTCTCTTCATTGCACATTTCTAACACTACTTCTTCCCCAGTAGAACACACATCGTTAAAGTCACATACACAGGGGGATAAAAGTGTGATTAACTCGTCAACATCACAAACTAGATTATGATCTGGATTGAACATTATATTGTACACTACAAAGATTTGTTCAGTTACTGTAATAAAGCTTTTAAGTTACATTATATTATTAAATGCACATATTAATTACTCAAATATAAGGCAATATTTCCCATCTCGACCACTAAAAGCTGATACCTGGCAACCAATTTTAAAAATGAGTGTTGAGCCCTGAGGAGTAAGCTAGAAGATCATTCATGACAGGTGAGCCTTACCATGGCTGCAGGGTTCCAGGTGGTCGAAGGAGCAGTCTTCGGTTGCCAGTTGTTTCCACCAGTCAGCTTCTTCTCCCCAGGCTGACTCCAGTGAAGATCACTACAGAGGTCAAGTCAGAATGGTTGTCCCGTTTAGTATGCAGCATCAGGGATATGAAGTTAAATGTCACTTGCGTGTACTCACTTCTTTGCTGTGCCGTTGCCAATTCCCAGATCTAGAGAGGACAGATGCAACACAAGGAATGCACCACAACAGACTAAATTAGCACAACGCATAACATGTAGAAAGACATATGTCATTACCCTTTACTTGTAACATGTTATGCTAATTTGACACATTTCATATTTATGTTTTTATTAAGTTCCATGCTCTAATTTGTATAAACTCTCTCCTTTACAGCTATTTTATGGTACAATTTAAACCACATCTAATAATCTGCCTATAGCACAAATTGTTGTAAAAAAAAGAAAACTTACTGCCGACAAGGTTGGCAAGTGACGAGTCCAGGTCGTTGGACACCAGTTTGTGTGCCTGTTGGCCGTTCAGGGTCATGCCCATACTCTGACTGGGTGAAGATGTCACTGTGGGTTTGAGGAGGCCACCTAAAGCATCTTAATCAAAAGGGGGCATGATAAAGGGGAAGGGAGGGAGGGTGAGAGGTTGGGGACCCAGAACACAAGACGACAACAGACAATAACACGGCAACGCACACACAAGGGCAACAGAGGGCCAAAGATACACACACAAAACATACAAGGGCATCTGACCCCACACACACAAACATACAAGGGCAACTGACCCCACACACACACAAAAGGGCAACAGACACACAGAGTGCGGATGAGGCAGGGCTCACAGGATAGAAAACTGTGCGAGAGGAGTGTGCGCTGAGTCAACTCACCCAGTCATGCACACGCCATGCAAAAAGCCAAGGCCCCAGAGAGTGTGTTTATCCCCAGCATAAGAGAGAGAAACGAGATGACGGGAGACTGTGAGCAGTCAAGAACCCAGTGAAGGTGTGCAAACAATGAGTCTCTGTTAGATAATATATAACTACTAGGAGTGCTCTCACAGCAGTGACAGTTTAACAAAATCTTTTAAATTTCACATCAATCACAATTTAATGCCATTCCCTCAAAATCGCAGTGGCAGTGTTAAATAAGAGTAGAGGTTGCCAGTGTTTGCAGTAATGTGCTCATTTTTTTGGAATTTCACCAATGACGATTTAAAATACTCCAAGACATTCATTTCTCTAAAACCTAAAATTCTACTTTTTTTTAAATCACAGGTAAAAAGAATAGTTAGTTTTATCAAACGCTGGGCTTTTATGGCATTTGAAAGTCATTGATAATGAACAAAGAATCTACAAGTGAGACAATCTAAGCTGAAATGATTACAGCATAATGTATCACACACACACACAACAGCATTATTTTTTGCTAAAGATAAATGTGTGGTGAGATGTCAGAAGCACATAGCAATTGTTTGGGTATTTAACAATAACAAATAGTGATGACCACCACTTATGCCATACTCTGATGGTTATGTACAATGCTGAGAGTGTAAAATCTATTTCATGAACAGAAAATGCATTTTTGTCATTAAGGATCTCTCATCGAGCCTGTGGGGTTTGAGCAAAATACCGTCTGGGTTAATCAAGCGGGGTTCAAATTGTTCCGACTAAGCTTATTAAAAAAGAGAAATGGGCAATGCCAACAGTATTTGAGATATGCTTCAAGCATTCAGAGTGCACATAAACCACACCAACAAATCAAAGTCCAACCAACACTTTGATTTTCTATGGGCTCAACATGATCCAATGGCCGTGCAACCCGTCTCCAAACCTTCAGGTGGCAGTAGAGTACATGAAGTCCGTTGGCTCCCAAAGGGCAATGAGGATACAGTGTCAGTGTGTGTAGGAATACTACTCCATTACCTGTAGCATCCAGGTTGTTAGCGTTGATGTTGTTGCCAAATACAGAGTCAAAGTCGACGTTAAGGCCTTGAAAGTTCTGGGGCTGCTGTGGTGTTGGGGAGGCTGGATACCCTATTGAGGCAAAAAAACAAAACAAAGAACTCTCAACATCCAAATATTGACAACACTATACCAAGAGGTCTATAGTTACAAATTAGAAATACTTTGTTACATTACACAAGTCGTTTTTTGGGACATCTGTACTTTTTGCAAACAAAACGGATACTTTGACTTCGATAGATTTCCTTGAAACCTTCATTACTCGCTACAAAATACAAACCATCTTTAGAAAAAATAATCACGAGACCAACGTCGGGGACTGTGGTGGAACACAGACTCCAAGCAAGCAGGATGAAACAGTGGTCCTAGCTTAAAGTTAAATTATTGGTTAATCACATTATTGCGCAATTGCAAACAAGTGCTCTCAAAGCCACGTTTTATTAAATTCCCAGTGATGCCCAGGTTGTTAACTTAGCTAGCAAGCAACCACATGAATAGATGACTGATTTCATGATGGAAGCAGACAAACAAACGATGGCGGTGACAAAGACCAACACCGGATTGGAGTACATCTCTGGTGGGGGAGGGGGAGAGGTGGGTCTCTAATCTTCTAATTTCGCTATACTTAAAGTATATTTGATAAGGGACAGTGCACATTAATACAAATATTTCTGTAAATGTGCCAGAGTTAGCCAATATGCTATTTTGTATCTGTAGTCCTGAGAGGCAGACAAAACAAACAGAACTCCGCTATTTTAAATCAAATGAGACAATTACTGTAGTAGACCGATCGTTAGCAAGTTAGTGAGCAGAGGACATGTTGACGGTTGTGAGATTGTTGATTTGAGACATCTTAGCTAGAATCATTGCGCACTAGTTGGCTAACGTGAGCTAACTTCAGACATGTCTGAAGCTGAACACACATCTACCTACCTCAGCGGTCTGTGAAAGGCTATTTAACATCACAGGACTAGTCTTCAGCCCAAAAAGTAATTTTATTTTGAAGATGAACATGACATTTGTCAGTTTCAAGTAATGACTGAGTTGTTACTTTCGGTGTTGCTTTAGTATTGATCATGTTTAAATATGATGTATTTTTGTGGATGATCAAATTGAGTTATGTTATTCATCTTGAGCAAAACCTTTGTCTATTGTGTTCAAGGCAGGTGTCCTTTCTCAAAACAATGACCTGATGCACCAAGTTGCTATTTTTTTGCTGAACACAATATTATGCATTTGCCCTCTACATCCTCTAGTCCAGTGGTTCTCAAATGGGGGTCCGCGTACCCCTTGGAGTACGTGAAGGCACTCCAGGGGGTACGTGATATTTTTTTAAAATTAGCATCCATTAAAAAACTCCTTTAAAAAGTTATTTAATAAATATCCAATAAAACACAAGTGTAAGTTTATAAACTGAATTGTATATTAAGTGGGCAATTTAATTTAATTAACCTAAAAACCCAGAGTCCCCCCCCCCACCATATCAAGATGGTTTGACCCAACGTAGCACATGCTAACGGCCAAGACCCGTCTATCACTGCCGGCTTTTAAACTCGCATCATGAAGTCCGCTAGAGCTCCGTTGCAACAGACACAGCGCTCACTCCAACGGTCTTTATCCATTAACGAAAATGTCACTTCTTAGAGTTGGACAACCACTGTCATAACCTCCATTCCTATTGTTGCCCATCTACGTGAGCTCACATCGATGTTGTCTGGAAACGGCTCAATCTATCAGGGTACTGTGCATTGCCCAGCTTCCTCAACCATCAGAAAGCAACATTTTCTCTTTAAATTGGCACATCCTGGTACAGTTGCTCTAATACTAATTCCATCTATCTGTACAGGTACCAAATGACACAAAGCTACACGACACAACGGTTACATTTAGCAAAAGGTAGATCATCATTTAAGATCTCTAGTACACTCAAGTGATATTTGGGGGATCTGGAGGATTATAATGATCGTACTAAATTTACCTATACTTGCCTTCTTGTTTTCTTCTTTATTGAATAACGACAACATAATTACAGTTTTGGGGTATTTATTTCTATATATATATATTGAGCTGGTTCTTTTAAGTGTGTGGCTGTATTGGAATTTGGTTTATTGTCAGCAGGGGGAATTGGTTCTCTTATATATTTAGGATAGGGCGAGATCCACAATATGTATTTGTTTAAAACCGTAGTTTTAAAAGAAAAAATATCTCCATACAATAACGTCTGCTTCATCCGCATGTCGACATTAGTAGTATTACATTATGCAGAATTTAACTACACAACAGCTGATAGTATAAACAACAAGGTTGACAATACCTAATCTGTTGTCCATGGTAGTCATCAATAATCAAGGCTGTTTGCTTCTTCCGGAAAAAGGTCATATGATAGGAGCTTGACGAATCAGGGCAGGAAACATTGTGTCTGCCGTTTCTACATCGTTCAAAACGTCTGCTTACACCATCCACACTAGGAAGTAACCCTGGAGTTTTCAAATCCATCCATGTGAGCAATTTAAAATGTTTTTTGGTTCTCTAAAACGCCAGCCTAGTGTGGACACTTAGTGTAAACGTAGCAAAAGATATGCATATACATGGAAATGTAGTATTGTGGACATTAAGACATTCTAAGGAACTGATGAGTTCTCAATTCTCAAATTGAAACAATTAATGGAGCAGTCAATTATATCCTATTACAACATGCAGCTACATTTTTCTGATAACTGACCTCTTTTTTTTCCCAGCAAAGCCAAATGACTAATAAAATACATAAACATAAGACATTTGGCATTATAAGAACTTCACCTGATGCACCAAGAAATGTTGATGCTTGCCTCACTATGTTATGATAAAGTGGCAAAGATGATTGTTAGTATAAGCTTTAAGGAACTCAAACCCAAACCTGATAGTTACCATCCGTCCATCTTTCGATCACAAACGCTTCTTTATTTTTAACAAACTACGCTATACTGTAGAAACACTGATGTTTGTCTGGACCTTTCCCCAGGAGACTACGACACATACAACACAAGTAAGGAACATCTGGAGCATTAGGTTGGATTTCACCTTGATCAACCTGCGAATACCTACCTCTGAATAGACCAGCTACAGCAGGGGACTCAGATTGGAAGAGTAGAGGGGTGTCGTAAGGGCTTGGCCCACAGAAGGAATCTGACACACAGCAGCAACAGCAGACAGGCAAAGAACCAGATGGAGAAAGAGGAGGGAGGAGAAAATGATGAAGATATGGATACCAAAAAAAATTACAGAGCAACTGTGGGAATGGCTTTTTTTTGGGGGGAGGGGCAAAAGGTCAGGATTTGCAGCTCAAAAGCGGAGGAAGCCGGCACTCATCACATAGACTAAAATACAAAGCAAAACTCACAGCAGCACACAACTATAGCTTCCTAGGAAGCAGCGAGGGAGAGAGGAGGCATGTTCAACAGGACGGGTTTGTGTCAACACTCTGACACACCGCGTCAATCAACTTCTATTCATGCCCATTCACAAAACATCTCACTACTCTCACATCAGCCATCCAGCAGCCAGACAGTCGTCTGTACCTGTGATGAATGTCTCTATCGGCACGGCAGAATCAAGATCAGATGCCAGGGAAGAGTTAGAGTCAAAAAAGGGATTGTAATGATCTGGAGAAAGGCAAAAAGCCTGCTGGTAAAGATGGCCATTCTGCAACAAAGTCCGTTGGCCTTTGAAGTACAAACAGAAAGAGAAAAAGCAAATAAAAGATACAGCAGCCTTAATCAGAGAGTTAAGAGCTGAGGAAATAAATAGTAACATAGTCTGATTATGGAAGGAAACACATATTTGGTGTGGGGCAGCATGCCAGATCTTTGACGAATAAGAGTAAAGAGTCAAGAAATGTTCTGACCAGTGACCCGCAACCACTTCAGGCATTTCCTCCCTCTTTCCCTACTTCTCTGAAATATACTTCCGTATCTATTTTAAAATGGCCATACAACCCCAAATTAAATCTAGACTAAAAGAAAAGAGGATGCAGCCAAACAATCCCACCAGACACTTCATAGCTAGGTGTCCTAGAGGACAGGCTGCCAACATCCGAAGACACCGTGGACAGGTGGACAGCAACGACAACAGGTAGCGTGAGGAAAGGGTTTGAGTTTGGAATGGATTCCTCCACAGCTTCTGCAGCAGAGGTGAAAGGATCCGAGTGAGCAGAGGGGGAGAAAGGAGGAAAAAAAAGGAATGATAGATTATGGCAGAGGGGGTAAGAAAATGGAAGACGAGATAAAAAGATGCATGCAGATAGGGGAAGATGACAGTACACAGGTGAGAAGGATTAAAACACAGTTTAAGCTAAATAGACAGGCTTAGATCCTACCCTCCCTCATTGGCCAAAAGGCAGGTCTGATGACCAGCTTTATCACCAGCACACTGAGCAGGACACCAGTCACTAGGTCAAGAGTCTTCATTATCACAACAGCCACAGTCCACACCTGCTGATAGCTAAAGACAGCTATGCTCACACAAAAATAGCCATTTGACATTTCTGAACACAAACATTAATTTGGGGAATGCCTAACCTGTTTGTTACAAAATACAAAAAGTGCAAACATGAACACGGCTGTAATTATACAACATTGACAAGTGAATGTTACATTTATCGTCTTGGCCTTCAGTGAAAACATTGCTCTTTGTCAGACACCAATTTTGTAAAAAGTTAATATGATTAGTATGAACCATGTGGCCTAATTTAAAACTAATATTCTAAATGACAGGCCGTCATATCTAGACCATACACAATATTGACATACCCTTTGACATGAAAAGATTATGAAGAGATAAGATTGCAACTGTGCAAGTCAATATTATTCTCCAAATTAAAAACTAAATTACAAAGTACCAATGCAAACTAGGTTCACATACAAACCGTGTACCAGTAACAAGTTCCATTGTGTACTTAAGGTAGAGTAATATGACACAGGCAAGCAAAGTGTTCAGCGGGCACTGAAATGTCTTTCAATTATTATATTCCTATGTTTGCTATGCAAGTAAAAAGTGGACATGCAAATGAAGGGACATGTTTTTTTCAGTGGCCCAGGAATATAAACATTCGGTAAATGATTAACAGATTTTATGGCCGACTGTGCCTGATAAATAATGGAGAAATAGCCATCCGTCACAGGGCGGTCACACATGCTGTCATTTGCATGAGTAAAGCGGAAGATAGTTGATGTTTTTCAGAAGAAATAAAACGCCAGCTACAGTTAAGAATACACTACCAACACCAGACATAACAGATTAAACTTCACTTTAAATGATTTTTCTCCATTCTTCCCACACACACACACACACTTGATAATTGTAATACCTCAGTCATTAACAGATATTCTGAGGAATCATCGTTCCGCATGTTTGTTCTGTGAGGAATGTCTGAGAGGTGTGCTAAGGAGTGTGTGACGTGCGTTTGTGCTGTGAAGACGACCGGAGCTCTCACCTCCCCATGTGTTGGTGGTAGATGGAGGCAGCGACTGCTGCAAAGTCGGTTGCAGGTCCAGCAGCTCATTGGCTGCCTTGGATGTGCTAGTGGGACATGGGCAGAAAAACAAGGTCACGGAGGGCAAATCAGTCACTCATTGCCAAAACGGTACGTTCGACATACGGTTTCCTTTCGAGGAAACTATTTTCCTGAGCAATGCAGAAAATACCCAGATATTACAGACATATTCTTATTTCTGTGTACAAATACTGGTGTTAATACTAATGACTGTTATGGTGGAGTGTTACATTGCCCATATTTGCATATTATACACATATTTTAACTGACACTGCAAGTTATCAGTCCTACTGCTGCAGCACTCTAGTTTCTATACAGGGATCAAAGTTCCATCTAATCATAGAGCTCAGAACTTGTGAAGCCCTCTTGAAAAATGTTAGCCATGTGTTGGCACAATGACAAGCATTAAGAATAACTATAGAAATAACCAATCACCTCACTTTAAATAAAATTATCAAATTGAGTTAGACATGGAAGACAGTAGACATGAATTAAAAAAAGTATCCAATTAAATGTGTTGTCCAACGACCAAACGTTCAATTATGCCGTTTAATAAATAAAATGATCAGATCTCCTTTCAGCTTTTATCTCGAGTTCTGAAACATCTGCAATAGAATGTCAGGCTACCTTCACCCTAGCGTTTGTTTGAAAACCATCGGCTACACTAACGCTACGTTTCAGTGATGTTTAATTTCGAATCCGTTTTAGTCTGAAGGGGATACTTTTGAAAACCATGCTGTTGCAACTGCCAATGGTTAATTTAACACATACAACAAATTACAAGATTTTACACTTGTTGTCTACGCTAGCAAATTCTGATCCATAATCTGGTAAAACTTTGATTTGCAAGTCAATTTGATGTCTGAGAGATAAAGCCGGACCTCTAGGCAGCCTCATAACTGGGTCTGAAAAAGAAACCTAGCAGTTTAAAACCGAAGACGATATGAATAAGCCATGTGGTCTCACCCGTTGGTGGAGCTGGGGCTGGAGAAGAGGTCAATGGCAGGGCCCACTGTGGCGATAGGGGTGGAGTCTGTGGATGCTGCGGAAGGATTCTTCTGGAGCTCTAAAAGACGCTGCTCCTTCAATCATTAGGAGGACAGTGTTACGCACAGTTCATCCTACAAGTCAAGGAATATAATACTCAAGCAGCATTTAATGGTGAAAAGCAGCAAATTGAGGAGACAACGAGGTCTGGGAGCTCCTTGATCCTTCCAGGACCTTTCCCGGTTTTCCATGACTGTAAGAACCCTGATATGAATAGTTTAATTTGCCTCTGATCCGGGGCTTCGCTCCAAATACTGTCGGCGAATGCAAATTCGGGGCGAAAATCGTGTTGCGTGAACTCAGCATTATCAAAACTACAATAATTTTCCATGACATTAATGATAATATTAATATTAATTAATTATAATATTAAAGAAAGATCTCAGGAAAGTGAAAAAGTTGCCATCTACTGACAAGCCAGTATTAATTGTCTGCGAAAAAAGGTGCATATAATCTGCCATATAATATAATCTACTGCATAGAAAGTGCGTGAGGCCCCGCCCACTGGGCCCAATTAACAAAGGAGCGTGTGTGTGTTACAGGGATGAAGAGTGGGATGGGAGGCGATGATTAGGAGCGCCGAGGATAATCATTACCTTCAATTTTGTTCTTCAACATTCAAGCAGAGGACACCGACACGCCATTATTATGTGGGATGCCGTTCGCTTCCTGATGCACATTTATAGGTCAAACTAGACGCAGACGCTGTTGTGTTAAATGCCACGGCTCTTGTGATGCCAGCATGCTATCAAAAATCACACACTGGTGCTGCATTATGCCACCGTTTGGTTCAGAATGAAAAAGCAGAGTTACCGTTAAGGCAGATTTTCTTTGAAGCCGCATTTCTGTGTAAAAGTCCAGATCTCAAGCTAGATTTCTGTTCACACATGGCACTCAATCAATGATTTGTGAGCTGAACGCGCCCGGGGATACTCGTGATTCCTACTACCAAGCTTCTCTACCTTCTCCCGCTATGCATTGAATGATGGCAATTGTAATGATATGAATGCCATTAAATGTAGGTGAGTGAGAAAAATGTACCTTAAGTGCTCTAAGGCGACTCTGCTCTTCCTCCAGGGCTGCCAGTTTCTCCCTCTCATCTACTTTGGTGAAAGATATGCCAGTGTTGGCCAGGGAGGAGACTGCATTGGAGAGGGTGCTGGCCCTGAAACAATGGAGAGACACAGGGCACTATTACAAAACAAGAAACTATACATGTTTGCACATTAAAAGGATTCTGTGTGCTTTTTTTCTGTAGTCTCTGAATTGTCTTGTTTCTACAATGTTTGTTTTTGAATTGTGACAATTTAAAATAAAACTTCAAATTAGTGCTAAATCATCAAGTTTCTGAAGCAAACAAGCCTCTGCTAAGAGCCAGATGAAGTGCAGCAGACCTACCTGCTGGCTGCTGTTGAGTCTTTAACTTTCTTTCCCTCTAAAGAGGCCAAGTGCTGCTCCAGGGCATCAAGCAGGCTACTGGGGGCCTATTGTGAATATCAGTCACAAATTAAGTTTCATACTGAGAAAGCATAATACAAGACTTCCTCTGAAGAAGAAATACAAATAAATAAAATGAAAGACAAAAGAAGAAATAACACACTGAAGCATGCCAAGTTATTGCCAAGAGTCCACAAACAAATATACTCCAAAATGCAGAGAGAAAAGTGTTATATACTTACAGCTACTGTAAACTGAACACGGAAAGATAGAAAGGGAAAAAATACAGAAAATAAAAAGGTGGCAAAAGTCAAGATGTTAAAAAGCAAACCTTTGGGAGAAAGCACTTCTGGCATATCCGTTAGTTAGAAACCTCGACATAATGAACAACATTATTATGTTTTTGAGTTTATGTTGATTGTTGTGTGTCATGTAAAATGTTGCACCTTCCGCCAAAACAAATTCCTCGTCTGTGAAAACATTCTTGGCAAATAAATGGTTTCTGATTCTGATAGCCTACAAATAAGTCTATTTTCTACATAATGCACCACGTCAGCAGAACACTGATTTATACAATATGGTTCCATTCATATCACACCCTAAAAACCTTGTATCACAGTTATTTACCGTACAGAATGCAAGGTCAGGAGTGAGTAGTTGGAGGGTGTTTGAGAGAGCATGTATTGCCTGCCGAGCTAGCACAGCGCTTGGTGTTAAAACATGTTGGGCCTGAAGCTACAGGGGTTAGCAGTCTGAAAAAAAATCGTCTATTCACATTTTGCAGGTTGCATATTATAGAGGTCACCTGAGCACACGTAATGACCCACAGCATATGAGCTGAAACTTGCAAACAATGTGCCAATAGACTTAACGGCAAAAAGAAAAATGATGAGTTGACATCAAGTTACCAGGAGTTTGTACAATTATGCAGAGTTTTATGTCAGCTCTCTATAAATGAGACTCACTTGAGTCACATTATGGTCTAACTTTGGTCCTAGAAGTGTTACTAAGCTACAGTATAAAATGCCTGCGCAGACGCACACACTGTCGGCATTTAACTACGGTGGTGATTAAATGTGTGCGCATTATATTTCTGACTACTGGCAAAAGCAATCATAAGCTCCTCAGACATTTCGAAGGGTCGTTGGCCTAAACCAGATTTGCAAACTAACGGTTGTTGGCGATAAGCCTGCAGGTCTTGAGACATTGATCTCTTGGCCAAATTCAATAGAGGTGAATGGTGTTAAATTCCACTAACATCTAGTTGATTGGAGTTGTGAGCAAACAGTGGTTTATACCTTAAAGCTCAGCACAAAAAACTGAAACTATATTCAGGCTGGATGACAGAGAGCCTAAATGACACTTATTTTCTTGATTTGGTCAACTGAGTTTTTAACATATCAATGTCATGGCTACGGTAACACATGACAGGGGACATGCTCTTTTAAAGCAGGTGCTACTGCACAGTGACAGTGTCCCTTTAATCATTATTGACTTTATTAGTCAGATGATTTGCTCCAAAAAAAACACATTTGTGAGCCGTTTAAATACCCGTTGAGCTGTATATTCTAGACACATTATATAAATAATGCAATATATATTATAAATGAATACCCCATTTGGCCATTTCCCTGTTTTAAGTTACACAAAACAAGTGAAGAGATGAGGGCTGCAAGTTCGACAACATAATTGCAAAGAATCCAAATAGTCATCTTTAGAGCCGTCATCGAGACTCACCTGTGACAGATCTGGGATGTCCCCTCGATCAATTCCAACTTGCTGCAGGAAGATAACAAAGACCATAAGATTCAGATGCGGGGAGATAAAAAAAAAAAAAGTAATCCGAGTTCCTGTCTTACCTCTGCAACTTTGAGGAACTCTGAGATTCTAGTCATTCGTGTAAGGAATTTCTTGTATACGTCAAGTCCTTCTTTGCACTGGACTTTTTTCATGTCAAAGTATTTCTCTGTTGACGAGGAAGACAAACATCAGCATGTTCATTAACTCAGCTTTGTCTGCTACTTTGAAGTTTATATTTTCAGAACACAATTGATAGCCTTAAGGGTACAGTATCTACAGAGGGTATACACACTGCATTGTCAGCAGACATGATCAATGCTGGGTCAAATCCATTTTGGAATTCAGGGTAAATGAGAACAAGGAAAAGAAAACCCTAATCATACCCATGTTGTGAAATTTGCATAGTAAATACTAAAGTTCCATCCTATGATCATGAGCATTAAGTACTACTGTAGAAGTACTTTATATAATGGAAGTATAACATATTGTTAGGTCGCTGAAGTCATTAATTTAGACGTTCCCCTAGTGGCCCACATTATGCTTAATGACCTCCTCAACTATAGGACATAAGGATAAGCAAAAGGTTAAACAAATTATTATTCGCAAAAGCATGCCAACCCAAATGCTTGTTTTTACCCAGGAGGTTGATTATGCCCTCATTGTACGCTGCAAACAGTCGGATCGCATCTTTGAACAGAAGCATGAAGGCTGCGTTGATCACGCCATTTGTCAGTTCATTGGCATTGACCTGCAAGAGGGGTGGTGTTGAGATCAGTTTAAAAGGAGAGCATTCGGAAAACTAACCAAACAGCTGATTTCCAATGTGTGTTCGAAGTGTCAGCTATAGATTTTAGAATCCAGGTAGTGCAAACCATACTAAGCACTCACATTGAAATCGAGTAACACGTCCATCTGATTTTGGATGATGGGGATGGTCTTGATGAGTTTCTCTGTGTTCATGGTTCTCATCACTCCATCAGACCTGCGGAGAGAAAAGGCAAATGTAATTTCATACAGATTTCTTTAGGCTTTTAGACTTGATTGTTCAGGGAGTTGTACTGTTAAGGCGCTCTTATGTACAGTATGAGTGAACATATATCTCTAACAGTACCACTGGACAGTTTCATATCAAAAGTTACACTGCAATAATAATGCTAAATATTCAGAAACATTAGGCCCCTTAATGTCCAGCCCCTCACAGAGCATGATTACAGTATAAACATTAGATGTTTTGGTGAAAAGAAAAAAAATCAGTAGTACGAGTATTTTAACTTTAACATTATAAAGTGAAGCGTAAACAGGAACTTTACCACCAATGGTGCTCAGAGGTCAAATGCTTCATACATCTGATGAAGTTATGGAACAAATAACAATGCAGTCTGAAAGTAGTTTGCAGGAAATATAACTTGTGCAATGTTATCCTTCAGTATTATTCAGCCTCTTCTGCCACAGGAAAACCTTCACTAGGGTTTCACCTTTCTGGAGCATGAGGCGTTTGGGCTCAGGTCAACACCAATGCCACAGCATGTTAGAGTGAAAGCCAAGAAGAGAAAGCTCCTTACCCTCTTTTCACTTTAGTGAAGTCAAAAGCGACTTGTCTGTAGGACACAGCCTTCTCATTCAGGTAGCGGCTATACCTCCTTATGAACGTTGACATGTCATAGCCTACGTGGAAAAGGAACAAAGAGAGGAGTGTCATAATGAATGAGTATTGGCTTATTGCAGCCCAATGTGTTGGTAACATACCTTGGAGGCCACTTTTGTCCAAAAAATTGCTGAGATTGAATAGTGTGTTTCTTGAGGCCAGATACTGTATAAATCTCTGCAGAAAAACATAAAGGGAGGCTTTTGAACAATTACATTGTGGCCATGTAAAGTACACCACGCAGACACACTGTTCTGTGGTGAAACCTTGATCGGAAAACCTTGATCAGAGAAGCAAATATCCTTGATGGCAAAGATGAAGAACAGTTGTTGAGGCGCTAACCTCATTGCCGTAGACCATCAGATGGTGTGTGGCGGTGAGGGACTTGAACACAACCACCCAGCTGGTGCTGACGGTCCTCTCAAACAGTGTATCGGCCAGCTGAGGGATGTTCACATTCATCTCATTTGTGCACTGAATCAAGTCTGGGGAGGAGAAAGAGAGAAAAGAAAGAACCTCAGAGGGAGCACATAAGTTTTCCGTTTAGGGAGAGACCTTATCCGGACTGTACATTATTCTTTTCGTGGTTCCTTTTCATACCACGTGAAGAATCATAAAAAAAAACTGGAGAGAAAGAGAGTGCTGGCGGGTCAGAGTTTAGGTAAACTGAGACCATCAGAACAAACAAACACTTCTCGAAAGCAAAGGGTATGACAAACGTTATAGGAGAGGATGAGCTCGTCCGTTTTGTGTTATTTAAAACGCTTACAAATCAACAAATCTGAAAATATGGCTTAGGGGCTACATTTCACATCAATGAATTTAGAGTAGACGATGACAATAGCCACAGGACGGCTTCATTTCAGAACATTAGATTACAAAGTAGCCACGCTGTTGAGAATACACTGGCGTTATCCTGGAGAAGAAAAAAAAAAAAAAAAAAAAAAAAAAAAAAAAAAAAAATCACGCTCGTTACCCAGCAAGTCTACTTTCTTTTCACACTCATTGCCACATTAGAGAACCTGTGCTCTGTCGACTGACTAGGCACACAAACGCAGCGTGGCTACTATGGCAGTGCGCCACAACCATCTGGTTTGAGGGGAACGCAAATGCTGGTCCTGCTTTCTATCAAAGCCATAGCACAGCAGTTATCTTCACGCACACCCCTCTCTCTCTCTGCGTGCATTCACAAGTACACATCTTGAACTTGATAATAACCGATGATGCCACACGTTTTTATCCATTATGTGGCGAGTGTATACTTGAAAACAGAAATATATGGAAGTATTTCCTATGTTGTAGATAAATTCATATCATTCATCTTAGTCCTTATTTTTTCCTTTTTACTTTTGGGATCCCAGAGAACGCATTAAGCTGAAAACGACTTAGTTGGATAAGAACGGAGGCGGAATAAGGGAGGACAAGGTGCAAAACTGATTGCCTTGTTGGGAAGTTGCAAACTGACTTGTGTTGTACCGTTTTCTCTCCAGAATCGTACATCTGTGTTAACAGAGCAATCTAACTGCACCATAGACTACATTTATATAACCACAATAACATTAAATGCATTCAAAGCTTTGTTCAAATCAAAGCACTACATGTAAACAAAACATTGAGTAGATTTGGTGCCAAGTTTTGATCTCTTCCATCTAACATCCATCATGATAAATTGTGTAGCGCACAGCAAAGTGTTGATGAGCAAACATGTGGAGAATGGAGCTACGGGTTATGGAGAAGACAGAAAACTGGTTTGCAATTAAGTAATAAAAAAATAAATTAAAAAAAATCCCTGATGACTTGATCAATGGGTTCAAAAGGGTGAAACGCCACCACCTGACAAACATCTCTAAATGCAAGGTAGGGCATAGAATCTAGAGATGATAGTAAATTAGTTAAATTGGCATAATATTGACGTCAATAGCGCCGATATACAATCGCCAAGCGGTACAGGCCTATACTCCATTTTGATTGCTGAAGCATACAGCAAGAAACAAGACATTATTTAACAAAGCCAAAGTCATTCGATTCATTGGAAAACTTGCACGGTTCCTGAAAGATGTCATCCGGACAAATTTATCACATTTGATCAAATGTTGAGGAGGTTCCAAAGGAATGGAAGAATCCTGTAACCGACTAACTGAGAATGATCCCAGTAATCTAATATTCATTTCCTTCATATGTCAAAAAGAGGCTTGGCAGACAGTGTCAATTAATATGAATTTTAAATTCAAGAGATGAATGATCCTTTCAGGCCTTACCAATTGCTCAAGATGTGAAACAGAGCAACACTATTTTATAACTTTGCATGTTGACAATTGTGTTTTATTGGCTGTGGTAGTAGTCTACTGTGGTAGTAGCCTACTAGTCTGTAGACTCTAATTAGATTGAAAAAGTACAGGTTAAAATAGGACCGCAACATTAAATATGGATAATAGACACCAGATAACTGTCACAACAAGCCACATCAATGAAATAATTGAAATGGCTTGTTTCAGTTAATGGGTAATGTTGGCGGTGCTGCCCGTTGAGGCCGTTTACATGGGTGGTCTATGAATCCTCCTCAGTGTTTGTTGAAAGCCACAAAAAAAAAAATGCTGTTTACATACATAATGGGCCACCCATGTGACAACAAAGGCCTTGTGTGTGTTAGACACAAATGAAATGGCTGTGGGGACTTTCTCCACTGGCATTTCTGAAATTAGTTTTGTACAAGCCCAATTTACAACCTGTTGCTTTTGCTCATCAGATAAACAAGTTAAAACTGTCTTTCCCAAACTCAATACCAGGGAACCGACTTCACAAAAAAATTATAAACTATTGCGACCCGATCCACAACAGGCCGTATCTAAACATTATGAGTGAGAGTAAATTATATATTCTAATATATAAAAATACAAGAGCAGCATATGGCAAGGATAATAATAACAATAATTCAGAAAAGCTGCCTGCAAATAATGTATTTTTCTTTGGCCGTCAGTTTCCATTTGAATAAGAATACATTTGTGGAAGTGGGTAGATTTCAAATACATTCCACACAATGGCCTTTTCAAAAACGGTTGCCTTTACAGATTCTCAGAATACCACAAGGTAGTTCAACTCAGTCTGCGAAATCTAGAGGCAGAGGCAATTAGGAGAGCCGGAGACAGCAGTAGACGAAACAAGCCGCTGGTCTCCAACCACAATCACTGTTGCAAAGTGGAGCTCCTCCTTTGGGAGGATGACTCTTGTTGAACTTGTTCAGCAGAGCAAAAGCATAGATTAAAAAAGTGTTTGAATCATTCATGTGTACACACATCTAACATGTCGATCCTGCTATATACCAGCGGCTCTTCGTGTTCAAGGCTGCAATTGCTAAATATACAAACCACCAGAAAGGGAGCTGATACAGGGACCCACTGGCTGTTAAACATTTGTGGTAAAAAAAAAAAAAAAAAAAAAAAAAAAAAAAAAAAAAAAAAAATGCATTTAAAATCACTGCTTTATGACACAATGGTTGGCACTTTAAGCTTTTACAGCAGTATTTGACAGATTTCCTTTCTGAATCACACCCTAAATAAACTTGTATGAAGTTCACTTAGGAGATTGTTGAATTTTAAGATAACAATTATAATATGACTGCATGATAATGGGTATTCCAGTGGTCGGGTGTAGCTGCTGTAATTGTGTAGGCTTGTAATCAGCAGCAGAATTGTCAGGAAATGCATCAGAGTGCTACCAGCCAATCTCACATTTGATCAGCACAGCTCCCCTTTGCTAGTGAGGGGTAGGTTCAAGGAATGACTTCCTGTTGGCCGTTTACCCTAACCACTTTTCCTTGACCTCTGGAAAACATCTCTGGGTTAAGAAAAGATGGGAAGTAGAATTCATGAAGAGTTAGGATAAGTGTTTAGAGAATCTGACTCCACTAAACTTGAAAGTTATGAGGCAGCCAGATGATAGCGACGCCAGTCTGTAGCGGTGAAACTACAAATGTTCAGGAGATGGACAAAGCGCATTTTAGATGTCCGTGTTCTTACAGTGTTGTGCATGCAGACAACATACGTCTCAAATGATTACTTTATTAACCAGGTTGGAATAGAAATGAAAGGAATATAAAAGTGAAACCAAGGGATTGTCACAGAGAACAAAGCAACTAAAGTGTTTCCAGCTATTATCATGGCGGCCACTTGGATACTTGCGTGTAATTCCACTCAGTTGGGAACCTTCCTCAGGAAAACGGACTATTGGGCCACAGCCGAAGGCTGGCTTTAGGAGCAAGTGGATCACTTCCTGCTTCAGGGAACGTCTATCCTCCCAATCCAATGACTATGAACGTGATGTGGGCTAGCAGGAGACAGGTGTGTACGACAGGGTAAAGGTTACCTGTGAACTGTTCTACAGAACACTTGCTGGTTATCATTTAGTGAAACATTTAAGGATCCCACAATAATAAAAGAATGCTCTGCTTTTTCTGTATTCAATAATAAAAGCTTCATTATTTAAAAAAAAACAGACAACAATATACCAAATAATAATAATTAGCAATAGGAACATTTCAATTCCCTCTCGACATGTCTTGAGCATGCAAGAAAATGACATAACTTGCGGCCTGTGGGTCAGCGCTTCTATGACGACACTTTCACAACGGCCTTATCTGCAAGTTCTTTCTTTGCTCAGGAAGACATTTACATATTAATCCACTATTTCTTTACATGGAAAAAAAATGTGTTGCTGCTGAAGGAATGTTCTGGATGACAAAGAAAGCTCCTTTAACATAACAATCTAGGTAGTCATTTTTGAAAAATAATGCAATGATATAATTCACACTTTCCAAACAGTCAGCAGTGTTTCCACTACCCTAAAAGTTCCCTTTCTTAAAGAACAGGTTTTTGTTCTAAAAAACAAACGGTCGTATGTTATTGATCATATCTATACAACGTCGCATCAACACTTCTCCTCGGCTCTCTATCGGGAATGGCGGCCGCCCGGATGCGCACAGACACGTGCAAGCACACAGGTGAGCGTTGAATATGTCCCGTGAAAAGCAAACTGATATATCTGTGTTGTTTTTGTTTTTTAAACGCTCCTAAAGTGTTGAAGACGGATCAAGTAGTACCCGGAGTAGCTCTCTTGCTCCGGGTTCAAGTGCAGAAACAAGCTAAAGTGCAACAAAAAGGCACAATCAAGCTCAGAATGGGTGACACATGAATGAGATCTTTAATGCCATACAGATTTGCATGCTGGTCTGAGGTGTAGGTGAATCTGTGAACCAAAGGGCCTCAATTAATAACTTTATAGACTACAGTGAACAAATGAACCAAAAGCACGGTGGCTCAGTGGTTATCACTGTCGCCTCACAGCAAGAAGGCCCTGGGTTTGAGTGGGTTTCCTCCGGGTACTCCTGTTTCCCCCACCATCATAAATACATGCACACAGCTTCACCCCGGTTCCTATGGATGTGAATAAATGTTGGTGGTGGTCGGAGGGTAGGCGCTAATTGGCAGCCTCACTTCGGTCAGTCTGCCCCAGGGCAGCTGTGGCTACTGATGTAGCTTACCATCACCGGGATGACTGCGTGTGTGTGTGTGTGTGTGTGTCTACTGGAAGCAACTTTGGGTATTTAGAAAGCGCTATATAAATCGAAATGTTATTATAAAAAGGTGGAAGAGGCAGAGACTCAAAAATGTACTTCGTTGTCTTTATGATAAGTTCATGTATGGAGATATGTTTACACAAAAACACGTCAGTTAAAGTTTCAACTGAAATAAATGGCCTCTACTCTGCATGTCTACCTTTAAGTTAATAGCTACTAAACTGGGAAGGTAGGAAGGAAGGGAAGAGATAAAAACCCAGCACAACTTCATGTCAGATTAGAGAGTATGTGACACAATATCAATTAACAAGTGGATACCTGTGACTTCAAAATAATGCACCATAGGACATCACAGGGCCCATTCGTATTCCTACAAATCCTAACTTCCTCCAGAGTAAAGATTTTTATGCCCATACCAAAGGTCAACCACTACTGCTGACTTCATATATGCATCACTTAATGAGAGACCTTTGACCACTAGAATTGTGTAAAGAACATATGATGTGTAATGGCAATTAACCTGTAAGAAAAGAAAGATTGCTGCCATGAACTTGTGCAGAAGATTATTTAACAACATCTCAGTGGAAAGAGAAAAATTAAATTGCACTCAACCCAAATTTCCCTTAAGAAACTTCACACTGACTTTAAAACACAGGAGTAAATAAGCAGAAGCTGGCAGCAGAGGTTGTTTTGTTCACCCTTCACTTATCTCAGCCTGGTAACTGCAGAGTCTCTTATGTTGTGTGACTGAGTTTATCTAGCATGTCAGTGTTAAAGAATGTGAACTGTAGTCTAGTGTAAACGCAACAAAAGGTGGGCCATGTCTCACCTGCAACACAGACTGCAGGAACACAGGAAGGGCAGTGCAACATACGAAGGCAATACGTGGCGGGTGAGGAGACTCCAAACACAAGTGCGCCCTTCAGCCCTCTTTAAATACCTCAAACCAAAGTGAGATTCCTGCTTGGCAGTGGGTCTCTGGATTACTTCAATTCAGCTGTTCCACAGATGAGCAACATATCACCTGGTTGTCTTGTATCAGAGAGGTCACTGGGTCACAACCTAATTTCTGCATACTCCATCAGCTAAAAGATGTAGCAATTCCAAAATCCACATGTTCCAACAAACATGGAGCTCCGTGACTACAAATATGAGCCAAGTGGAAGTGTATTCCACATGGTGCCAATGCCTGCAACATACCGTTGGTTGCACTTTGCATCACAGAAAAGAGCACTGTGATGAAACAAACTATTGTAAGTTAAAATGCATTTCCAGCAAATGATTTGGGGAAACCAGTCATCTACTATACAGAGACTGATAAACTCCATGTGATCCTATGCATGAGGAGTATGAACTGATACTAAAGACCAGGCAGAGGAATGTATACATATGATCGGTTTGACTTGGGAGTCACCGACCGCACCATGGTAGGCTAGGAAAAGATAGATAGGTCAGGAAGAGCAAAGGCTGTGTCAGCTATCAAGCAGTCAAACCTCCAAATGCACTAAGAGCAACTGTCCAGGTCCATCCAGCTGGACAAATCACTCCATTAAACACAACTCATGAACAGCTAAACACTAAAACACCCATATGGATCTGGTCGAGACCCTGCAGAAAAGTAAATTAGTTGGTATACTCTTCATAAAAGTGTGCAAGTCTACTGCATAACAAGTACAACCTCAACAGGCAGAACAGTTGCTGACCGACAGAGAATATTCTACTGAGCTCCTAGTAACTATTTCAACAACTTTGTTTGTATAATGTTGGAGCAAAATCAATGAAGCCAAAGTTACTCCACGCACCTACCATTTCACCTGAAATGCCTCGTCGTAGCTCACTGTTGATGTGTATTATTGCAGAATGTCATAGCACTTCTAAGAGCTGAAATACCAACGGAGAGATATTCGGTGTGACAATCTCTTCAGCGAACTGAAGCGTGTCGCGTGACAAATGAAGCTGAACATATTATTGTATAGAGTCTAGACTATACAAGTTAGCGTGTCAAATAAAACAAGGGCGCTCTTTTGTTACCTCGCTACATGTTTACTGTAGCCTCTCCGCAGAGCTAACGTTAGCTCGCCAACGCGCCTTTCTACAGGGACCGAACTGTGTGCACAAAGCCAGTCAATCATGTGGCCGTTTTGGGGAACGTATAGTTATCAATACTAAATACAAAATGATACAGCGTTACAATAGATTAGCATGAACAAGAATCCTAGCCGCTAACACTGAGCATGTCATTGGCGGACTGCTTGTCAAGCACCACACGCATGGCTGCCGTTTTAAATCAAATTAACCAGACATTGATTGGACCGGTATAGACACACGTGCGTGTTGGAATAGTAGACCAACTACCACAGCATGTACGACTTACAGGAACGTAACACTTCCATGTATGTGAAGGCCTCAATGCCAATACACGGAATTCAGATTATGACGTTAATAAAACAAAATTGTTTAAAGGCCAAACCCTATTGATTGACATATTGAACAGTTAATGTCACAGCTATATCAATTATCATTTAAGGATACTTACAATCCAAATGTTTCTTTTTCGGACCCATTATTTCATGCGTGGTCGACTTGCACACCGTTTTGGTTATCGCCGAGCCGGTAACACTGTGCTGAGCGGCGGTGATCCGGTCGGTAATGCTCTGTCCAGACATCCTGTGTCGGATCAAGTGAACGGTCGCCGCTAAAGAAACGTTTCCAAATCCAGCGGAACAGCCCTGCTTCTGTGGACGGTGTCGCACTTCAAGGGATCTGTGCCACCTGACAACACTGAAGACAAGAGAGAGACAGAGACGGAATAATGAGACGCGTGCCAACGATGCTGTTCCGTAGGAAGCTAGCCGGCTAGCTACCGACTGGGAGAACTACCCGAGTGGACTGACGGTAAAGCTTGAAGCTGCAGTACGAAGTAGCCATTACATTAAAATACCAACCCGGTCTTATGGTCGAGCACTCACGTTTAGTCACCTCTCCTCTTCCCGTACAAGTCTCGCATACCGTAGCGTTAGACACAGACTGAATATGAATATATGTTACTTCCGGACAGAGCTTTCCACAATAAAAGCTCACTTGAGGAAAAAGCAATGAAAGCATGAGATGATAAAGGAAGTCAATAACCCCCGAAACCGTACCTATAAAAGGTAAGTCTAAAGCCTAATTTTCGTTAAAACATCAACAACATATAAACAACGTCATTGGGTTCATCAATATTCATTTAAACCCCTGTGGGATTAGGGTTAGTTCGAGCCTTTATTTTGGAGTCCACAGATGTCACAGCCAGTTTTGTGGCCATTAACTGTGCCTGCCTTGATATGTCTCGGTCTCGCTAACTTTGGTTCCCACGCGAACTCCCTCCAGTGTTTAACAGCGATGGGTTGCTTTAAATCTGCGTTTAAATGGACAGCGAGTGCGATTACTGACAGTGGCAAACATGTGGCAAGTCTGTGGTAGCCGCCAGTCAGGTGCCAGGACAGCGCCAAGTCTGTGGCAAGCTATGGCAAGTCTGGCAGCCGTCAATCAGGTGCCATGTATTGTTTACGTTTCTAATTGGCACTTTATTAAATTGTATATGTACAAATTATTGAATTAAGCACAAAAAAACCCAACCGAAATGGGTGACGCCACATTTCCCTGTCAGCTGCGTAGCCTAAGTCATATGTCTAGTTTAGTTGAGTTAAGTTCTCTACATCCTTCGAGTACCCTCGTACTTTTTTGTTTCTCACTCATTATATTTATGTAGGATTTCTCTAGTTTTGAAATAAAAAAGAAACAAAACATAATCCTTCTAAATAATTACTTGTATAGTCATTTACAACAATCGGCAAAAATGAAAATAAATCATCCCTTGTAAAACTATTTATCAAAATGTTTTAAAATACAATATATAGTGTCGGGATGTGCCACCAGATGTCAGTGGCAACAGGAACAGGAGTGCCAGTAAGCCGACCACAAGTCAGAGAAGTCTGACATCTTATGGCAGTCCGAGACATGCTCAGTTGACAGAATGAAAGTCAGGAGAGTTGTTCACAGAATCTAGCCACCTGAATTATTAATTTTAAAGAAATCGGTTGAATTCTAACAATGTAAAGAATTCATAGTGGAGTTCACTTGTGTTCACTAAGGGCTTAAATCACGTGACGTACCACCTCTTCCTGCCCGACTGACGTTCAGTGGCGGCTTGCCCAAAGAGCCACCTTGAACCCCCCCCCCCCCCCCCCCCCATATTTATGAATTATACAAATTGTCAATATTTGGATATGGCACCGGCACGCAGTGGCAAGCGTGCGGCAGGCGTGCGGCAGGCGTCGGCCAGCCGCCGAACTTGCGACGTGTCTGCGGCGTGTTGCGGCGTGTCTGCGGCGAATCTGCGGCGAGTCGCCGCTCAACAGTGGCAAGCGAACTGCGAGTCGCCATTCAACAACTGTAGCCATGGTTTACATGGACCGTGGTTATATCTGGATTCTGGTCCGGGCCAACACCTACTGCTACTAACATTATTATTATTATTACTTGTTATTTATTACTATTAGCATTGGAAATACACGTACTGTTTCTATTATCATTATTATTCTACTATATCCACTGATGCTGGTATTTTTGGTAGTTGTAACTTTTTCATCATGCCTACTAGTCATTATATTCAGTTGTTGAATGGCGACTCGCCGTTCGCTTGCCACTGTTGAGCGGCGACTCGCCGCAGACACGCCGCAACACGCCGCAGACACGTCGCATACTCGTCACGCCTGCGCAGACACGCCGCACACGCCGCAGACACGTCGCAATTTTCAGACAACTGTCGCACTCAAGATAGATGTGCATGTTTAGGTTTACCTGGTGGAAAGATTATTCCAGTGTTTAGCTTAGACCAACAGTGCCGTCTCCTCAAAGTAGTCTCATATAACAGTATGACATGACATGGTAAAATATATATATTTGTTTTATTAAAAAAGGCGGGTACATTATACATATTATGGTATATAAGTGTATTTTTTTATGAAGTGAAATGTAGTAGCAAAACAATATTCAATATAGTACATCAGTATTGTACAGAAATATCTTAACTTATTGCATATTGTAAGTATTAAGTCTACAAAAAAACACACATTATCTATCTATCGATCTATCTATCTATTTATTTATTTATTTGTACACTTAGGATTGACAAAAGAAAAAAACTCGCAGCTCCTCCATTCAATTATCATAAAACTGATTTACGGCAGATGACCTGTTGGAAATTGTGCTCCACCCACTCAGCTTGTCAGCTTCTCGACGAGTGCCGGCACTTGAGCGGCGCCTGCCACTGACTCGCCGAGACGCCGCTGACTCGCCGATAAGACGCCGCTGACTCGCCGCGGAGTCGCCGCTGTCCTGACGCCTGCCACACGCACGCCGCGGACTCGCCGCTGCCAGGGATTGCACTCGCCCTCTCTCCAGTAATATTAGTAAAATATGATACCTGCGCACCATCTTTTCCAGCACTTCCTACACTTCCTCTCCCCACCTGCCTGCATGTAACAGCTGAGCATGGGGTCCTATCTTCTGGCCCAGAAGAGACAGGTCTAAGAAGCAGTTTAGCCTATTAATGATTAAAGATATAAATGAGTGATATGCAATTTAGCCAATCAGCGTCCTAATTTAGGTTAATCTTTGGCCCAAAGTTATCTGGCACAAAAGCTGCGTGCATTCTTGCCAGGTACCTTTTTTTCTTCTTTTTCACCCTAGACTTCTCTTCCAAGAAGACCCAAACCTGTAAAATCTCGAGCATGGATCCAGCATGAACATGCAGTTACGGGAGTAAAATACATGAAGCACACAGAAAACATGAGAACACCAGGACACATATGGATAACTCCTCAAGCAGCCATATTGGGCAAAGTGAACGTCTCTAGCAGCTGGACGAAGGACACCAAATTGAGGACGTGGATAAAAACAGCCACATTTGAACACACGGTTCAATATATAAACATGTTGTATAAGATGTTATGTATATGTATATATGTGATTAATATTGTACAATATGTATATTTAATATTTATATTATGTGATATTTATATGTAATATAATACTAAATATTATTATATGCCTATATATATATATACACACACACACACACGGCATTGTATGAATACAATCTGTTCATCAGAATTTCCATAACAATTAAGAATTGTATTGACCAAATTAAACATAGTGAGCGTTTTTAATTGTTTGGTCAACAAGCCCCCAGCTATTTTTACGCCTTTGCTCAAAAGTTGCATACCCAAACTACTAAGGCTGTATCTCTGTAACTACGAGGGCTATTTTTTTTAAATTATTATTTGTAAACACTGTGTCAGACCAGGGGGAAAAGCTGAGCAAACAGCGCATCGGAGGCGGATCCCAAAGCTCAGGTTGGGGGAAGTGATCCACGGAGCGTACTTTCCAGTGCAGGTGCTACAGCCAATTGGCACATGGGAGTGGTCACACCTGCAGCCCATCAGCTAATGAGAGACCGAGGGTATATCTTCCCTCCACTGGAAGGCATGAGGGGGAGAGCTGCCTGAAGAGGAAAGGAGAAGGAGCGTGGAACCTCAGGAGAGGAGTCGCAAACAGACCAGAGGTAACTGGACCCGCTCACCTCTCTCCTCTGCTCTGCCCGTACATATTATACGAACCGTCTCACAACAGGTGTGAGACCAAAGACCCCGACCGGGAAGAATCCTTTGTTGCCGTTAGATGCCCATTCCCCCTTTTTCCTACACGTTTTATTAAAAGACCCTTTATTTTGCACCACGTCTCTGAGTCTCCTGTTTTTATTCCGAATCTCATCTCCACTTCCCCCGGGTTGCCACAACACATATACTTTTGTTTAGATGTGTACATATCAGTCTATATACTGCTGTCAGGCTGCATAACAAACTGCAGTACATCGCTGGAGATTGGCACACTTTATTTTCCTGGTTCAACCTGCTTGAAATTCACTTTGGTCACTGTCTTGTGTATATATTTTGTTTCCTCTGTATATTTATCATTTTAGTATTAGTATTGTTATAGTGTTTTGTCTATTTGTAACTTTTATTTTTATTAATGCTCTAATGTGCACTCACTGCTGTGATCCTAAAATGTACCCACTGTGGGACTAATATCTTATTATATCTTACTGGTTAAGAGTAAATGAAGATGGCACACAGCAAAAATAAAAAAAGTGTTAGGTTCGAATTGAAAAAAAGGCTTATTTCTTTGGAATGATGCCGTTGAAAGGTTTTAAAGTGTAAACCTCTCCCAAATCATAATACAATATGTGAACATTCTCTGCAAAGTTTGACTTTGAAAATGTGAAGCAGAACAAAGTTAGAGGTTTTAGTACAGAGTTATAGGTGAGGTCTCCAAAATGGACATTTTGGCACATTTTGGATTTGAATTGTGTCATGTCCCAAACCATATATTGTACCTGTATGTTTCTCATGGTGTTAAATATATCTAAATACAGCATTAAAATAAACTATATTTTCTCATAAAAAAACAAGCAGCACGGCTCTAGTTGTTACTTCCGTACAAATAAAGTTTGATAGTTCAACGGGGGATGGGTCAATTTCAGAAAATGACACCTCTTTGGAAACATCAGAATCAGTAGAATTGAGTGCTGGAAATCAAGACAAGAGTGACATCACTGGGAGCCAGAAGAATCCTGAAAGGCGTCACGATTTATGAAATGTAAAATCTGAAAGGCTAAAATGAACTTCCCTACACCTGGTCACATGTTACCTCTGCATGTCCAGGAGGAGTTGAATGAGGCACAGGGTATAGTGGGACACAGTGTGGATTTACTGGTAAAATGTGTTTTGATTATCCTAATCAATAAAGGTAAGAAGAATGTGCTGATTATAGAAGGATAAAGCGATTCATGCTGCTGTGTTCTTTGGCTCATACTGATACTTTGGTGTAGAGGAATTTGGAAGTAATGTGTGGAATCAGTGTGGAATAGTATAGTGCTATTTGCCATCATGCTTTTACTGTTAGCAACCAGCTAAGGGTCGCTGGTTCCCGAAACGTGCTGAGTGGGCCGAATTATGATAATCATATTTTTATCATTATTTGAGTGTTTTGTTTTAGTATTTTTTGAATTGCTGATTCTTGTAGCCCACCTCTGTTGTTTTAATTTGATGTGCAAGAATAATGTATATTAAGATATTAAGATAGATTGTTTTGTTATAGCAATAAAATCCCCAGACCCCCGGTCCCAAGGCTTCTAAAACAAAACTTCAGTTGGGTCAGTCAATCATTTGGAAGCGCTTATGTGATTTGCTTCCGTAACTTGCTGACTTGGATTTCGGTCTTGACCCCATGTGAGGAAACCAAAATAATCCTGTGACAGAGACAGCCTTGCTCTAGGCTGTGGGCTGCATTTGGCCTGTTTAGCATATGTGGTGAGAGCTATTTCGGGATCCAATGGAAAATATGGAGGGGACTAGCTTGTTCATTTGTACACGAAACACATGGGTGCACAAAAAAGTCTGAAAGGGTGAAAATATGGAAAAAGTAAATAGCTTACCTTTCAGCAGTCCTTTGAAAAAAATGATAACAGTGATAACAATAACATTTTATTTGTATAGCACATTTTTCAAGAACAAAGGGCTTTCTAGATGTAAAGAACAAAACAAAAGGTCCTGGGACAGGGATGTCGTATGTGTACATATTGTAAATTTGTAATTTGTGATTCAGGGCTATACAAAATAATCTGAATTGAATTAAATGTAGTATAACTTTGTGGACATCTAGTGGCCAGGATGTGTAATTACGGGACTGAATACGCAGGGCCCACAGAAGTCAACAGCTATCTTTAGTGTAAGACCCATTCATTACTCATAGACAGTTGTTTCCAAATTAATGTATGAGATCAAACGATTGTTGAAGTAGTTTAAATATTGCCCATGGTGATACTCTAGTACTGTTGCACATCAGTAGTTTGTAATGCTCAATACATTGATGGTATTTGTGATTCATTGTTTGTTTTGTTTTTTACTTGGAAGAACCAATTTCAAAACCTGTCTGTTTACTACATTATCCACAATGACTTAGAACAACCACTAGACAGGGACCATACATGTGTTGTGGTTTAAGATATGTTAACACCTTTCAGTGGTACTATCTGCACAATGATTTGCAAATATAATTTGTTAATACAATTGGACTATTGGACCAGTTATGTCACATGATATTTTTGAAGTGATCATATCTAAGGCTATAACTAACAGCTGTATTTATTTTAGTGCTAATCAAACTGTTTATGGGTCAACACACTTTTATTAACTATCACACTAAAGCATTTCCCAAAAGCTTCACTACATTTCATCTCAACACTGACAATGTACATTTTCTGATAAATTCGATTTTTATTCAGCTGCACATCTTTTCAGAAATAAATATATATATTTATTTCATTAGAATGATATCTTAGGATGGTTGCCACTGATAACAAACATCCCTCATGTGTATAACATTTAAATAAACTATATGCCACACAGAACCAGAAATGACCATATATGTTCAAAGTGAACTAACTATTAAAGGGAATTCTATGTATGGGTTATAATAACGGTTAACTTAGCATTTCATCATTGTGCCACCACGTTCGCACTTTTGGTCAGAGTTAATAATTTAGGAAAATTCACAGTTTGCAGATATGTGAACCTGACCTATTCACAAATTACATTTTTCTTAAAATACTTAAGAACTACAGTATGTAACAAAACAATGTATTCAACTTTGACATATTTCTCATTGTCTAGGTAGTTTCAGTTTATGTTGAACGTATGTACTGTTGCCATGCTTTAGCTGCCCTTTTCCCTATAGCATCAAGGCAGATAATGCATCCTCCTCTGAAGAATGTCCTTGTCATGTATATAATGGTTATGTCAACAGGGAAGGAAAGCTTCTACAGGGATACTCTCTGAGGGACACTGAAAATGATGCAAAGACCTTGGGTACTTGTATGTGAGCCAAGTGATGACATTTTAGCCAACAAAAGCGGAGAGACTTGTCCTTTCATTCTGTCAAACATAGAACATTACTTGTGCGCCACTCAAACTGCTAAAAAGAGCTCAATGTGATGGCACTCAGTCTAGATTGATTTCACTTTAGATAAAGGGTCCTCAGATCATTGTCTGTTGAGAGAGATCATTACTATTTTGTTTGAAAACAAATACTGGAGTTTTGAAAAATAGGATGATTCACGTTCTTCTGTATCCTTATTTGATTATTATATCTTTATAAAAAAATAGGCCATTGCTACATTCAACCAACCAACTGTCAAACCTAATGCAAAAGTTCCACTGTGATGCGGAGAAAGGATATAAGTGCAAGAAAGACTGCTGGAGGGGTATTGATTCAAATTACTGTATCCTTAATTGATAAACACACTTTGCTGAGGACATGACTTTTTAAACATTGGAAACTAAGGGCCTGGATACATATATTTGTGGTCTTTATAAGTTCACCTTCAGTTGAAATGTATTAAGATGATGAACATTAAATGTTATGTCAGTATTCAGTTTGTGATGTCCAGCGATTTAGAAATGCAACAATGATTGGATGGGAGCCAGAGCCTTCAGTTATCAAACTCCTCTTTTGTGGAACCAGCTTCCCCCTTTAGTCCGGGAGGCAGACACAGTCACCTCATTTCAGAGTAGACTTAAGACGTTCCTCTTTGACAGTATAGTTAGGGCTGAATCAGGTTTACCCTGGTCCAGCCCCTGGTTATGCTGCTAGGCTTATAAACTGCTGGGGGACGTTTTAGGATACACTGAGCACCTATCTCCTCTTCATTCTCTACTAATGGATGAATTTTCATCTCTCCATGGCACATTATTAACTCTGCTTCCTCTCTGGAGTCTTTGTGACTTCACATCTCATAGGGTCCATTGGACATGGCTTGGTCTGATGCCATGGCCCTGCTAATGTGCCCCACCCACTCCTCCTCTCTACCTCCATCTGCCTGATGGATTGTGGAGGTCTAGATTGTGGTCCATGCCTAGAACTATACATACAATCTGTCATACTCATTACATGTGTTGTAACTTTGTAATGCTTCCTTCTGTACACATGATATCTATTGCATCTGTCCATCCGGGAAGAGGGATCCTCCTCTATTGCTCACCACCAGAAACTGTGCCGCCTTCTGAGTGAGAAGAGGACATTGTTTTTTCTATTTCTCTGGAGTTTTTCCTGATCTGATGTGAGGTCCTGGGACATGGATGTCGTGTGTGTACAGATTGTAATGCCCTTTGAGGCAAATTTGTAATTTGTGATGTTGGGCTATAATTTAATAAACAAAATTAAAATATTTTAGAAAACGAGTAAGAACATAATAAAGTAATTAAAAATAACAAAAGGCTTGCGTTCTTAGTTTAAAAATTTAACGTGTTGATATAATAATGATTTTTATTGAGAAAATGCAGGTTATTGTAAAAAATCTCCATCTGAATAAACACTATTAAATGTTCATAATAAAAAATAAACATGTTAAAACAAATCAATTTAGCAGAATGCTAGAATTCCCCCTGTGGACTCACCACCCGCTGGGATAAGCATTGGGTCGGGTGCTATGGAGAGTCAAACTCCAGTAGCATAGACTAGCTTAAAGAATGATCGCCCATATGTTTTGGACACTTTGATCAACTAATCACCACCTGGTAGTGAGTTGGATCAGATGACAGGGGAACGGACTGGAAAGACCTGGCAAACCCAAACATGTAGGGTGGGTGAACTGGGAACGTATAGCGGAGGATCCTTCAATCCCACCTTCGGAATAACTGCTCACAAATCCGGAGGGAGGTTGGGGACATGTGGATTCTGTTTAAAGCCTCTATTCTTGACACAGCCACTAGGAGCTGTGGTCAGAAGATCATCGGTACCTGTTGTGGCCCCAACCAAAGAACCCAGTGGTGGACACCGGGTGTGAGGAAAGCCGTCAAGCTGAAGAAGGAGGCCTGGTTGACTTGGGGGTTTATTGAAGCAGCTGAGAGGCAACGGCAAGCCAGAAGGGCTGCATCTGCGGTGATTGTGGATGCTAAAACTCGATAGCACCTCTAAAAAAAGAGACAATAAAACATAGGAAGTTTGGTCCCTGCTATAATTGCACCGCAAATTAAAGCAAAGATCGCGAAAACTTGACTTGATTTGACCATTAATAAATACTGAACCTAAATTACAGCCAATCCTATTTGTTATACTGTATCAGCTCACTTAGAATGACACTAGACCCGATAGCCCCTCTGAAGAAGAAGGAGAGGCAAAAGTTTGCTCCCAGGGAGCTACAACAACCAGACCCGGAAACTAAAGCAAACATCACGAAAGATTGAAAGCATATGGCGTTCCACCAATTTGGAAGAATCTCGCTTCGTTTGGCAAAAAAACATATACTGTAAGATGGCCCTGCGTAATGCCAGAGCAGCCTATAACTCAATTATAGTTAGTATATTTAATATTACCCAAAATCACAATTTACCAGAGGGCTTTACAATCCGTAGACATACAACATCCCTGTCCCAGGACCTCACATCGGATCAGAAAAAACTATTTAACAGAAGGAGAAAGTACTTCTCAGTAATATTTCCCCACTAGAGAGCTGTACTCACTAAATGCGGGGTTACTTGTGGTTCCCAGGGTTCTAAAAAGTTGGATGGGAGCCAGGTTGGCCCTGGTCCAGCCCTTCGATATGCTGCTATATAAGCTTATAGGCTGCTGGGGGACATCATAGGATACACTGAGCTCCTCTCTCCTCTTGTCTCTCTCATTATGGACAATTTCACGTCTCTTCATTGAACATTGCTAACTCAACTTCTTCCCCAGAGTCTTTGTGCCTTTCCACCTGTTACGTTCCCTCCCTTTTAGGTCTAGGGGAGGAAGGGACTAACAAAGATTTACGAACAACAAAGGGATAAACAAAAGGTGTTTTTTATTAACCCAACCTAAAACAATAACTACTTTATCCAAAAGCAAGGAAGCGAAGGGAAACAAGTGGATCGCTAACACCGATTAACAGGTCACTCTGCTAACAGCACCCCCACACGCAGCTTTCACTCTGCTCTGGCCCAGGGGGCTTTTCTCTGGGTTCCCCAACCTTTTATCCTCTCCAGGAGAATCAGCTGATAGTCCTCAGCTGATCGTCCTCAGTTGTGGACGATCAGGGCTAGCACCTGAGAGAAATAAAGGAGAGAGACAGAGACAGAGACAACACATGTAACACCACCTCACAGGGTTTATTGGACCTGGCTGTGTCAGTAACCAGTCCTGGTTCCTGGGCCCTGTCCCCCTGACTCCTTGTCCCTGATTCCTGCATCCTGCCCCTGGCCTGGGTCTGGACTGCTTCCTCATTGGCCCTGCTTCCTTCTTTGTGCCTCATGCCACATTGGCCCCGCGTTCTTTGCGATGCATAATGGTCCGAACTCCTGTCTCCTTGGCCTTGCCTCCTTCCTTGGGCCTGCTGATGCCCCTCCTTTCTACCTCCTTCTGTTTACATTTATTTTGAATCTAGATCACCTACCTCAGTCTGTTCTCAGTGGAGTGGGAGTTTGCTCAACCAGTCTATATATGCTTTGTGGACTTGGAGAAGGCTTTCAACTGGGTCCCTCTGAGGTTTTTGTGGAGGGTTCTGCAGGAGTATGGGGTGCCGGACTCATTGCACCGGACTAACCAGTCTCTGTACACCTGCAGAGCTGTGTTAGTGTTCTCAGTATTAAGTCATACACGTTTCCGGTGGGTGTTGGTCTCTTCCAGGGCTGCCCTTATCACAGGTCCTGTTTGTGACTTTCCTGGACAGGCTATCTAGGCGCAGCCGAGTGTTGGAGAACGTCAGGTTTTTGGGTTCTCGGTGTTTGTGGCCTCTCTGCTGTTTGCGGATGATGTGGTCCTGTTGGCCTCCTCGGACCGTGACCGGCATTCACTGGTGCGTTTTTCAGCCGAGTGTGAAGAGGTGTGGCTGAAAGTCAGCAGTCAGCACCTCCAAATCTGAAGTCATGGTGCACTGCCAGCAACCTCTGGATTTCTCCCTCCAGTTGGGGACAGAGTGTCTTCCCTAAGCGAAGGAGTTTAAGTGTCTTGGGGTCTTGTTCAGTGAGGGGAAGATGGTGCAGGAGATTGGTGCGGCTGTAGCAGTAGAACTGGACCGGACCGTCTTGGTGAAGAGGAAGCTGAGCTGGAAGGCGAAGCTCTCAATTTACTGGTCAGTCTACGTTCCGACCCTCACATATTGCCACAAACTCTGGGTCGTGACCGAAAGAACAAGGTCGCGGATGAAGCGGACAAAATACTTTTTCTCCATAGTTTCTCAGTCTTAGAGGAGGTAAATTAATACAAGTTTGTAAACGAGAAAGAACCAAATCAAAAAGGAACAAATATGTTGCCACTAAAGCCACTAGAGGGCATCGTACACCAGAGAAAACTAGTATGAAGAGCGAAGCAGGATGTGAAATCCTTTTTTTCAAGTTATTTCTAAGACCATCCTCATGTTTGAGAACAAAAAATGTGTGTGCATTCAAATGTGTGTGTATTGCACCCCAAATAATGTATATTTTGTATTATGTAGTGCTGAATGGGATTGGTGTCTATTGATACCACATGTGCACTTGAACTAGCACACAGATAACATGTAATGAGTATTTTTAGATATACTGTATCATTTACCAAATGAACCAAATATTTCAGATTCTTATTTTCAGATTTAACTGTGTGGTATTTTTTATTTTTATTTTTACCAGAAGAGCTACCAATACAGTTATTTATGTGTTGAAATCATGCACTAGATTGATGCATTGATTGTTTGTTGTTTCACGAAGATTTGTGAAACGTTTTGTGATATTGTGTGTGATATTTTGTGTTTACAGTGATATTACAGCGTAACTTAGAATGTACAGCAACACATTTATTAAATATAACACGTTACATTGAACTCTATCCTTTTAAGAGCAGTCGAAAATTAAAGATACCTGAATATAGTTTTGTATCTTGTACCAATCGCACTTGCCGACAGTAGTAGTGAATGGAATGACGTCTTGGGGTTTAAACGTATATTTGCATACAGGGTATCTTTGTGAAGCCCTGGAGACGGTATAGTCAATTGACGTTTCTGTTTTTAAATGGAGAAACAAGCTAAATTCTGGTATAACAATCCAATTCACTTTTTTTGTTTAAAACAAATGTTCAATGGGAAATCTATTGGATACGTTATCTAACCAAAATCCTAAGTACTTATATGATACAATCAGGACACGCCGACCCAGATACGTGCAGACGCCACAGTATATAAAGCAGCACGCCCTGCTTCCTGACGATCCTACACCCTCTTTAGGGAGTGGTTCAGGAGTAACAGGGCCCCTTTGGTAACATTTTTGGAACATTTCAAACGCACACAGGCTCCGCCCGTAAGAGGCTGACCAAAGAGTGTGTTTTGTGAAATGCACTACCTGTACAGAGAAGCACCTTCTCAGCCTGTCCCTCTCAGGAGGCAAGCACAGAGAAGATGGCCCCAGAATGGGCAGCAGGCATATCTATCCGCCTCCTAAAACAATGCTCCCCAGAACTGAAGGATGGTCAAGGGCTGGGCAGCCATCATCTGTATCACGTTCATGGTTTTGGTTAAGTTTGTTTCCTGTGTTATTTTAAAGTTCCCTGCCTCTTGTGTGCAGTTCACTTCCAGGCTTTGTATGTTTTCCTGCCTGAAGCTACCAGCATGACTGACGACTGCTCCTGCCTTTCTCTCTGCAGCAGGAGAGTGATGTGGTGGGAAGGCGGAAATCAGCTTTCTTGTTCATGACATGTGCAAATGAGTCGGATCAACATGCTGTGCCAGGGAGAAACATAGCAGGCAGTGGGTGTTGGTTAGCAAAGAGATCAAGTTCAACTTTTCAAAACTGCCAAAACTCCCCCAAATATATCCACCTGTTGTTCTGAGTTCCTCTTTCCAGTTATGTTTATGTTTCATTGTCAATTTTTTTCTTTTTTTGTAAGCAATATTATGTGGTTTGATGTTTTTTATTATTAAGTTTCACCACTTTCAGTGGTAACATTGTTAGTTGTATTTACTGTATGCAGAGAAGATGGACATATTTAGACTTGAATAGAAGTTGTAAAAATAGGTATCCAAATAAACCACATACTGAACTACAAAAGTGCTGTTAGCAGAGTGCAGATCTCCGTTAAGGATAATAAGGATAATCAACTATGAAAGCTAATGATGTTCTGCCGGACATATTGTTGTTGTGTTGAAGTTTGTGAGAAAGGATATTGGTAATGAGCGACATGTGGGGAAGAAAAATAATGGCTATTTTTGTTTCCACTGGGCCTGAAGTGATAAGTTTGCTCAAAACAATGCAATTTCCATCTCATATTCCATATTCACAGCATGCCTGTGTGTCCTCTGTCTGATTCACACTGCAGCAAACCAGTCACATATACAGCCGTCCATATGGAAGATGGGACAGCGAGGATCAGCTAATCCCTTGAAACTCCATGAACTTTGCTTTCTTTTTCTTTGCTCTCTTTATGTGCTGGGAGTCTTGTGACCAGAAATCAAAGTTTAGGGATCAAGTATGAGGCCGGCAGCAGCTCGCAGCCCCACCAAGCAGTTTGCCTGCTGCTGTGCTGACTGAGGACTGCCGCACACAAAGCATGAAAAGTGTGGATTCCTGGGGTCAAGAGCCCACGTGGTTGGCTCTGCAATCCCCGACCGACCCGGGGAGAAAGGAACGGCTCAGTCAGCAGGCCAGGGCCACTGGAGCGATGAAAAGATAATTCTCCCCCCCACCGCCGCTGGACCTCATGCGGCGTCAAACCATTTGTGAGCAGTGACACAGCCAGATTGGGCCGAAAGGATATGAGTGGGAAACTTCAAAACCTGCTCATGTTTCTGCGAACGTGAAAGGATTTGTATAACACATTCAGATTTGATGGACTTTCCCATGTTCACTCTGGACAGCCCTTTTTTGTTGACATGTTCAAATAATGAATCTCTTATGTGTAGATCCCTTTTCCCCCCCTGCTCCCAAGTCCCGTCTCTAGTTGTCGGGTAGGGATGCTGTGCAGACCATTCCATCGTCTGTCCCAAGCTTATGGAGCACCGCTGACTCGCTGGCTTCCAGGAACCAGGGTGAGTGATTGTACTTTTCTTCCAGCAGTAATCGTCTTTTTCCCCTCAAGCTGTTGGGAATTTGTCTGCTGTCAGAGCTAGAGATGGCAACTACAAACTTAGTGAAATTACTCCGTTTATGTACCTGATTCCTCAGAACTGAAATGTGTCTGTGATTGACAAGGATTAAGTGATAAGAGGTTATCACAGGACAATGAGATGTGCACACGGAGATAAGCCATTCTACCTGATGAAATGATTATCAACACATTATCCAGCATCATTCGTATACATCTGCTGCCAGTTAAGGAAATATTAGCCTCTGAAATGACCACAATTGGAGAAGAATATATGAAGGATTTCACTTTTTGAGTGACAAATAGACTGTGTTTCTTCCACTAAGTGCCCTATCTTGCTCTGTTTCAGGTGCTGAAATGGAACATATATTTCTGATTCTTTTACTGTTTAGTAAGGCTTCAGCCGTTGGAGCTCAATTCAATGGATACAACTGTGATGCCAACTTTCACAGCCGTTTCCCTGGTGAGGAACTCAACATGGTTGAGGTGGTTATGGTTTTGGACTGCCATCCCAGAAGTGCACTTCTTCCCTAAAACCTGATCAAAATAATAAATAATAATTACTTAATTCTTACATCTAAATAACATTTCTAACCCTAATATCATGTGACTAATTGTAATGCCTGTATGCACCTGTGTTTGTGTATGTGTCTTGCAGCGGAGAGGGATATCAGTGTGTACTGTGGGGTGCAGACCATCACCCTCAAGATCAACTTCTGCCCTGTCCTCTTCTCTGGCTACACAGACACTGACATGGCCCTTAATGGTCGCCATGGAGATTCCCACTGCCGTGGTTTCATTAACAATAACACCTTTCCAACTGTGGTAATCTTTAGTATCAGCCTGGCGACGCTGGAGTCCTGTGGCAATTCTCTGGTGGTAAGAAAAGCGGGAATGGTGTACATTCTGGTTTAGCAGATTTTAAACGATTACTGTCACCATCAATGACAGTGTTAATGATGGAGTTGGACTATAGTGGTTATTTTGTCAGAAATAATATAATACGACTAGCTTTGAGATAATCTTATCAGAGCTAATAAAAGTATAGTTAATGTAAAGGCTAGGTAATGTACAGTGTAACTGCTGTAAAGTATCATAAAAATCAATTGTAGTCTGAGATGAGTTGACAGTTATCTTTTAACATTGTGTTTGCTAAATTATACTAGCTGAAAAATCACAAACTAAAGAGGAAAATTAAAAAAACAGCAAAAAAGCCTCCCAGCCGTTTGGAGAAAAAAACTGATGGTCGGGTCCAGTGTGCCCACAGGGGGATAATGGTGGTCGGTTAGAGTGTTACTCACACTGGTGTTGTTCGCCTCAGGTCTCCACGGCTCAAGGACCCAACGCTTATGGTAACCTGTCACTGGTGCAGATTGGAAACATATCAGGGTATATCGACACACCGGATCCCCCCACCATCATCAGCTACCTGCCAGGTCTGCTGTACAAGTTCAGCTGCAGTTACCCACTGGAATACCTGGTCAACAACACACAGCTGGCCTCGTAAGTCTCACTTCATTGATTTAACAGTGCTGGGTTGCTATAAAGAGTCAGAAAGCCATCCACTGAAATTAGTTCTAATATTTAACAAATGGGACGAGAAAAGGTAATGATGGACATTTTGTCCACTGACATACAGGGGTGGACAACATACTAGCTAAATTGATAATATTCAGTTTTGTTAATTTCTGAGGATGTAGTTTGTAATTTAATTTTGGAATTATTATGCCCACAGGGTAAAAAAAAATGAAACAGTTCAATTACATAGTTAATAATGTTTCTAACGTTTCTCTGAGTTTGTCTTTCATTTTGGACACAATATTTAGAAAAAGTATAATGCAATAAGAGACAACACCACCAAAAAATAAGGAAATACCATGGAGCTGGATCAACATATATCTGACAGTTGACAAAACATGACCATTCGTAGCTTCAAAAAGGTTTCAGGGCTATTGTTTTATATCTATTTTGTGTGTTTAAGTTGTGTCCACCCTAAAATGTATAAAACCAGTCACTGGAACAGGTCGGGAAAGAAATAAGATTTTCCAGAGTCAAACGATTCTGCATGGCTGAAACCAAATGAGCTAATATTGACACAAAAATAGAGATTTTTAATCTGAAGTTAAATCTGCTTAGTAAGAAATTCAGATGGCTTACAGTGCAACACATAAGAATAGCACATGTGTTGGTACAGTGTTATCAGCTGTACCCATTTGATGAGAGAGCGGCAGACGTTAGTGGGCATGCTCATAACACATGAGTGTCATAATTAATATTAAATAAATATTGTGAATATTAGCAACTGAAGCACCATCTATGCTTTCAAAAAAATTGAAAAAAAGAAATGCATATACCAGGCAAATATCACAAAGAAAATTGGAATCACGTTTTTAAATGTTTTCGGCAGCTTTTATCTTCTTTTTTTTGTCTTCATTGAAGGTCAGCAGCTGCAATCTCAGTGAAGGAAAGCAATGGTACTTTCATCAGCACGTTGAATCTACTACTTTACAATGTAAGTGCACATCAGTTGAGTCACAATCTCTGTTATTTTGCTGCAGGGGAGTTTATAGACTGCTGCACTGGAAATAAAGTCATATACTAAAGCTGTAATAAGTCAGAAAGCATCAAAGAGCACTCAAAGCTCTGTAGCTATATAAAATAAATCAAACCAAAGATTAAATTACCTTATAATTCTGTAATTGGAGAACATTATACTCAATTTACCCTCAATTCATATCACACCATATGCTTGGGGTCGGCTGTAGCTCATGGGAAGAGTGGTCCTCCCGTAACCACAAGATACCCGGATTGATCCCCGCTATTCCCATAGTTACTCCCCGGGCGCTTCCCTTCAGCCCACTGCTCCTTAATAACTAAGGATGGGTCAAAGCTGAGAAAAATGTCCTTACTATAGGATTAATAATAATGTAAATTTCTATTTTCTTCTTTCTCAATTTTGTCAGTTTGAACCAAACACTAATAAATGGGATTGTGTGCATACTATATACAAAATATGCATAAAAGTGTAGTGGAAGTGAAGAAATCATCCTCAACACGATGAAGGGAAAACATTTTTAAATGTGACCAACTTGCTGTACTGCTATTGTTGTTTATGTACAGGACACGTCATACATTCAGCAGCTGTCCATCCCCATGGCAGGACTGACCCTGAAAACGCGAGTTTTTGCTGCCGTAAAAGCTTCTAACCTGGATAGGAGGTATTCAATCAACATCCATTCGATCTCAAGAAGTTACTTTATACTAAAACTACAACTTTTTAGAGGTAAAGTAGGTTATCATATTACTTTATGTTGTCCATTGTTAAATATTGCCATCGGTAATAGCACAATGTATAGCACAACATAGCACAACCCATACTGTCTGTGTAGAGCACACAGGGCTGTAGAATGACACCTTTGGGTGTAACCCAACCTGAAGAACAACATCACTGACCTATATTTAGTTGATATAGAAGCAGAGAAGGGATTTTTGGCAAGGATCCACCTTCCTCCAAGGAGTTTTACCCTCTTCTACATGTAAGTTATACCAGATGAGAGTAAAAGTAAAAGTACAAATAGTATTCTTAAATTGTTCATTATACATTAGACATCCTCAGAGGAGCTATATGGATGTCTAAAAAAACAGCTTCAAAATTAAATAAGCATGCTTGAGACAGATGAATGAGGCTTTTAACTGCAGAGATGCACCATGTGAAAGCATATGGTAAATGGACCTGTACTTGTATAGATCTTTTAGTCTTCCAACCACTCAAAGCGCTTCAACACTACATGACATCATTAACCCATCCATACGCTGATGGGAGGAGCTAAGGTTACACCTGCACATCAGCAGTAACTATTCAATTCAATTCAGTTTATTTGTATAGCCCAGTTTCACAAATTACAAAATTTGTACACATAGACATCCCTGACCCAAAACCTCACATCGGACCAGGAAAAACTCCCAAATAAAAAAGGGAAGAAACCTTCAGGAGAGCAACAGAGAAGGATCCCTCTCCAGGATGGACAGATGTAATAGATGTAATGTGTACAGAAGGACATATTTAGAGTTAAAATACATTAAAGGAATCTGACAGAGTTTATCAATAGTTCATATTTAGGCATATTCTACGATGGAGAGTTTGGAGACCTCCCAAGTGGAGGAGTGGGCGGAGTCCCAGCAGGGCAGTGGCACAGCTGGTGACAGGAACTCACGATCCAACCATCGATGGTCCATCAGCAGATGGGATCTATGCCGTCTCATAGGGTCCGATGACCCCATGAGACATGAAGTCAGAAGGACTCCGGGGAGAAAGCAGAGTTAGTCATGTGTGATGGAGAGATGAAGATTCATCCATAGGAGAGAGAAAAGAGGAGATAGGTCCTCAATGCATCCTAAACGTCCCCAGCAGCTATAAGCCTATACCAGCATATCCAGGGGCTGGACCAGGGCAAACCTGATTCAGCCCTAACTATAAGCTCTGTCAAAGAGGAAAGTCTTAAGTCTACTCTTGAATGTGGTGACTGTGTCCGCCTCCCGGACTGAAATTGGAAGTTGGTTCCATAAAAGAGGAGCTTGATAACTAAAGGCTCTGGCTCCCATTTTACATTTTAAGACTCTAGGAACTACAAGTAGCCCCGCATTTAGTGAGCGCAGCTCTCTAGTTGGGCGATACGGTACTACAAGCTCTTTAAGATATGATGGTGCATCACCAATTAAGGCTTTGTAAGTTAAGAGAAGAATTTTAAAAGTGATTCTTGATTTTACAGGGAGCCAGTGCAGAGCAGCTAGTGCAGGAGTAATGTGATCTCTTTTCTTAGTTTTAGTGAGAATACGAGCTGCAGCATTCTGGATCAACTGGAGGGACCTAAGAGACTTATTAGTGCAGCCTGATAATAAGGAGTTGCAGTAATCCAGTCTCGAAGTAACGAACACGTGAACCAATTTCTCTGCATCTTTTTGAGACAAGATGTGCCTGATTTTTTAAATATTACGTAGATGGAAGAATGCAGTCCTTGAGATTCATAGAACTTCCACACACCAGTGGCACAGCTTACACCAGAAGCCCCTTACAACTAATTTGACCAACCAGACAAACTATGTGTTCAATCCTTTCATTTAATTTTAATTAATAAATGTGAAACGTATCCTATTGATGGTGTGGTCCTTGCTAGTAATACATATGATACATATACATAATGCTTCCTAGACAAAAAAAGTAATTTGAGGCGGCAATAAATGATAGGAAAAATGTGTATATGGATATCTTTTCTAGTAGACAGGACTGTAATAGATTGTTCTATATATTGAAACAATACCAAGATCATCAGCAGGAGAGGTGAGCATTGTGCCATCAGTGTCTGAGTAGCCCTTTACATCATCACAATCTCAATTGCATTTAAATTCATCAACTCTTGATTTACTAATCTTTAATGTTAGATGGAACGTTCTAATGGACTACTGCTACACCACCCCCTCTGGAAATCCCAACGATGACCTCCGATATGATCTTTTCTTTAGGTAACTTTAAAAATGTAACATTTTCTACCGATCTATGATTGTGTTCAGTTCTTATATTTGTGTTGCTCTCCTTTCTATCAACTTTTTCTGATTTTCCCTCCCTGAGCCAGCTGTGAAAAAGACCCCCAGACCGCCGTCTTTGAAAATGGGAAGAGCCAAATGGGCCGCTTTGCCTTTGAAGTATTCCGCTTTGTAAAGCACAAGAATCAGAAGATGTCTACAGTCTTCCTACACTGTGTCACCAAACTGTGTCGATCAGATGACTGCCCAATGCTCATGCCAGTGAGACTAACACAAGGGCACTTTCACACAAACAAACAAATATATTTAGAACAAATATAACACAGTAATTTACTTGCGTATTTCCATTTACTGTTTACCTTCCACACCACTTTATATTGTACATATTGTACCTTTTGCTTTGCTAAAATTGTTGTGACATTCTTTAACATTATGTATTTTTATGAAGAGAAGACTAAGACTTAAAAAACAACTATGACTATGAGCTCCAACTCAACCATCTATATAAAGGTATTCTTCGTCATTGACTTAATAATCAAATATTAAAGACTAATAATATAACACTTAGTGATTCTGTATAAGTACTTTGACATTTTCTATTTCAATTACATTTAGCTTCAATACTTTTAAAAATGTAATTACTTTTTAATGGGATATTTCCACATTGTTGTAGTGATACTTTTACTTAATCTGAGTACTTTTTCCACCAGACAGATAAGCATATCAAATCAATAACAAGTTTGAATGTTAAGCCACTCAAAAGTGTAATTATATTATTATTATCAAGAGGTGTTTATTGACTTTTTGGACATATATTTAAAGTAAAATATAATGTATGTACTTAAATATAGTCTTGGCTCATGGAAAATGTATCTTCCTTCAACTAAAACTTTTTTTATCGAAAAGATATATATATATATTTTTGGTCAATTAAGAAACATGGTAGATATACTTATCAGATGATATTACAGAGCATGCAATTTATACTCCACCTGTCTCACATTTCAAAACAATGCTTCATTGAGACTTAACCGACAACAGCTGGGGCAATTGTAATATATAAAAGTGATCAGCTGCACAATATATTGTAACAGATTCTATCCTTCAGTCAGCATGCTTATATTACATCTTAGTAATCAATGAGAAAAAAATCAGGATTGAATGCACAGTCTACCACCATATCTCTGTTTTACAGATCTGTGGCAGCAGGAAAAAGAGAGATGTCATAGAAGGAAAGGAATCAAATTCTGCATCTGGGAATGCCGTCCTAACTGCCGGGCCAATCATCACTCGGAGTGGTACAGTTTCTGATATTCCATTCTCTCAGTGTCTTTTTATCTTCCTGACATATTCCAAACTACACTGTTGCTGCCTGAGGAGCCGTTTCTTCCGAAATACTTCCAATACATTAAACCAAGCTCAGGCTTCCTTGGTACTGTGCCAGTTTATTAGGGTCTGAGCGACAGCGAAGCTGTCCGAGAGGACCCTATTGAAATTGTTAGAGTTCTTATTCTTATGATTTTTATTTTATAACATTGGGGGCATATTGGGGGTACCTATCATATCCCAAAACTCACCAAATTTGGCAAGCGTGTCAGGATTGGTGAAAATAGACGGATGACATAGACCTCGAAATGCGGCTTTCAAAAATTGCTCTCTAGCGCCACCTAGAAGTTTGACCGGTGACGCCCCTCACCCAGAATGTCCGATTAACTTAAAAAACAGATTTTATAGACCTCTAGGACCTGCTCTACAAAAAAGCCTCTCAGGACCCTAAGCTCCGCCTACTTAAATTTTCGGCCATTTTGATTTTTGTGAAAAACACAAAAGTGACCACCGAACCTAAACGATAGGTCCAATATTACCAAACCCATTGGAGATAATGATAAGTGAAGCTATATCATCTATGCTATATCATCTTTTTTCAAACAGATAATTGTGGTAAGCATCTATGGCCCGACGAACATTTTAGGGCCGTGTCCCGTTTTGTAATGCTTATAACTTCAACACTATTGGTCAAAAAAAATAACAGACCGTCAGGATATGTGCAGAATTGCGTCTGGAACATTCGATGCAAATTTCGTGCAATTTGAACTGTAATTGGCGCCACAAATATTCACCAAAGTGGGCCGTTTTGGTCATTTTTTTGCGTTTTTCGCGCGTTTTTCGCTTGATTCGGCTATTTTCTACTTTTTTTAAACGGCTATTAGACCCACAAAACGCTAACGGAATTTGTTAAAAATAGGTTTGTTAGAATCTCAAGACTTGAATTTACAATCGAGTGAAATAAAAAAGACTTTTCGTCCGTAGGAAATGCCCGTCTTTTGACCGCCAATTTTTGTAATTTATTCATCTTAAAAACTATAGCTTACACTCATCAGATATGTATTACAAAAATCACGTGTAATGCCAGTCAAGGCCTGAACACATTTACCAATTTTGAGCTGATTCCATTCGCGTTTTCTGGTAGAACTCCACAGTTGTAAAAAAGTGAAAAATGGCCAAATCGGCCAAAAAAACTAAAAAAGGCCCAAATTTGATAGAAACACCTATTTATGAAGTAAAAGAACCATACATTATTCACTATCACGACAGGCCTGAACACATTCACCAGAAAAAAAACCTCATTTTTGAGAGGAACACCTATTTATGAAGTAAAAGCACCATACATTTTTCACTTTTACAATAATTTTACCCCCTACAGCTGATACAATTACCTCTAATAAGGTGTACAGAGCTAAATGTGCTTTCCTAGTGACACAGAGACCTGTTTTTGATTCCAGGCTAAGGCAACAATAATGTTATCGTTTCTTTTTTACATTTAATGTACATGGACGTTGACGCTTCAATGGTGCATGGAAATGTTCACAGACTCAAAGCGCCACCTACTGGCTCAACTGGACTTCTTTCAATATATGCTTGATAATAGCAGCATTGATAATAGCAGCATTTTAAAATATGCAAATGATTCAGTCATAGTCAGTCGGCTCAGGGACGATGAGACCAGCCACGGTCCAGTCATCCAGGACTTTGTGAGGTGGTGTGAAGAGTCATATCTACAATTAAATATATCAAAAACTAAAGATATGATCATTGATTTTAGAACACATGCCCACACACATGAAGCCTCATGCATCAACTGTTGAATGTGTGCAATCTTATACATATCTGGGGACAATTATTGACTCAAAAATGAACTTTGAAGCAAACTGTGAAGCTGTGTGCAAGAAGGGGCACCAGCGTTTGTTTTGTTTAACCCTCCTATTACCTTTGGGGTCAATTTGACCCCATTCAATGTTTAACGTCTCTAAAAAATGATTGACAACATTTCTTTTTGCTTCATATTTCATGAATTTTCCTAATTTATTGGGCACAATTGGAAAACCCTTTTCAATGTATACCATACAACTATACATATATATCCCCCAAAACATATAAAAAATATCAACCTTTTTTTATTTTTATTTAGCTATAGGGGTATCAACAACAAAACAAAAAAAAAGTGACAACTTAACTTGGCAATAAAAATTAATAAATTCTAATAATTTTTGAGTTTTTATTTGTGTGGTCAAATTGACCCCAAGGGTCAAATATGTTAGTAAATTTGAAGGTAACAGGAGGGTTAAGGAAACTGTCACACTTCCACATTAACAAAACCATGATGACCTTATTTTATCGTGCTTTTATTGAATCTATTTTATCTTTTTCTTTGGTCTCATGGTTTGGAAATGTATCTTTAAAGAACATAAACTCTCTGGTTCAGATAGTTAAATGGTCCAGCAAGCTGATTGATGAGACACAACTCAGTTCAGAGTCCCTGTACATCAGACAGATCCAACGTCTAACCGGGTCCATCTTAAAGGACACTTCCCACCCCTTGCACAGGGAATTTTAACTTCTTCCCTCCAGACGGAGGTATTTAGTACGACAGTGCAGAACCAAGCGCTATAAAACCTGTTTTGTTCCAGCGGCCATCACGCAGGGGAACACATTGTTATAATAATTACAGCAGCAATGATCTGATCTAAACTTGGAGTACTTTTATCATGTTTGTCTGGTTGTTTGTGTTTGTATGTCGAGATGGACGCCTCATTTCGGTTTTGTACTGTCTTTTGATTTGATACTGCAAAACAAGTCTACCTACGGGTACTAATAAAGTAACCTAACCTAACCTAATCCGCCCCTAATTTGTCCCATCCCAAATATTGTGAGCGCCTCCAGATGCCTGTAAACCAGTAAGGTCTACAGCTGAGCAGGATAAGTGCTCGACCGGATACCCGTCATATCTGGATCGATTCCGAGACCAGATGCCTTTTTTTATCGCTTTCTTTTTTACATTTAATTTACACGCCGTGGTCTACACTTCACGTAGGGACACGCCACGCGTGAATATATTCACGCGGTTAAAGCGACACTATGTAACTTTTCCCCTGTAGCGCCCCCTTCAGGTATTTAACGTCTGGCTCTCGAGCCATATATGGCTCTTCCGGCACGTGAGCGCCCAGCTGATCGCGACTCGCTGCTTCGATCAGCGGCAGCGCGTCTCTTTCAGAAGCAGCATGTCACTCCGTCTCTACGAGTCGTGTAGCGGAGCAAATAAAAAGTCACCTGCGAGCGTGGACTGGCACTATATGACGTTGCGTAAAGCTGCCAGACAGCAAGTTGAACTACTTCCGCCGGAAGCACCGGGCGGCTCGCAACATCTTACATTCAGCAGTTTTCTGGCCACAGACCCCGATGGCAGTGACGGAGGCGCAAATCAACATATTAAAAGTCATTGTAGCCGTACAATTTTTTTCAAGCTGTTATTTTAAGGTGGAAAAGTTACATAGTGGGGCTTTAAAGCGCAAGCTAGCGGCTAAACTGGACTTTGTCCTATCCGCCCCAAACTGCTCGCGCTCGTTACGAGTCGCGGCCCAAGTCCAGTCCGACCGGCGCGCCCTCGGCCGAGCGGGCCGGCGACTCGCCGGCGTCCCCGCCCGGCGTGGGCGAGCGAGGACCCGTCCAACGCTGCTCGCAGCTTTAATTGTGTAATGTGATTGTTATACAAATCCAGTCTTAAACCTCCTGAAGTGTTCACAGCCCCCTTTGCTGATGTTTTATTATTATTCCCACTGCACTACCTGACAAAAAATATTCTAGATGATTTGAAATCTAAAGATGCTTTCTTCGTACACACATTCCCCTTCAGCATTTTCATTTATGAACTTACTTACTAACTTACAGCACCAGTAGTTTAATGTGTTGGTGAACTCAGAACCACAGAAAATAGCACAGAACTACAAACATTTTGTATCTGAAGTTGGACAGGACACTCTTGGGGGGGATTTTGCAGTCAGAAGTTGCTGTAATAAATTAAAATAGGACAATCAATTAACAGAATGAACAAAAGTTAGCTGTGAAGAAAAGTTAGCAAATAATTTTGATGAAAAAAATATGTTCAGGAAAGTAGCTAATGCTTAATTAACTGCTGCAAAAATGAATTGCATTTGAAATGACAAGTTAAGTGTCCTCGGGGATAATTACATTACATTTCATTTAGCTCATGCAAATGAACTTACAATCATTTTACATTCAATGGTTAGAGGTGGGAATCTCTGGGCATTTCACGTTTTCATTCTAATTCAGTGATGCCATTATAAACTGATTATGATTTCTCTTGACTCAACATTTATCTATACATGATTTTATTTTCTCACTGTGATTTTCTGCTATTTTCCTAATTATTTATTATTAAAAACAATGATCAATTTACTTTTAATAATTCAATAATAGTTACACATGAAATATTTTTTTTCAGCTGTGTTACATTTTCAAGCAAGAAAATAAATAGAAATTGGGCATGATGTCAATTTTTAAGGCTGCACGGTGGTGTAGTGGCTTATACTGTTGCCTCACAGTAAGAAGGCAGTGGGTTCAATTCCCGGGCGGGGCGGTGCTTCTTTGTGGAGTTTGCTTCTTCTCCTTGTGTGAAGTGTGGGTTCACTCCGGGTTCTCTGGCTTCCTCCCCCAGTCCAAAGACATGCAGTCAGGTTAATTGATCTCTAAATTGCCCATAGGTGTGAATGGTTGTATGTCTCTATACTCTATATGCGCCCTGGATGGACTGGAGTCCTGTCCAGGGTGTACCCTGGACAGGCCTATGTCAGCTGGGATCGGCTCCAGCGCCGAGCGACCATAATGAGAATAAAAGGTGCTTGTAGCAGCATCCACATGGTTAAAACACAGACATTAAAGGGTTATAAGTCATGTTACATAAAAAGCTGCTCTTATTCACAATAGTCTTAATAGTAGATTGAAATGTGTGATATGCCATTATATTAGAGAAAGGGACATATGTGAACATTGACCTTATTTGTGTGATGCACCCCGATTTCAAAATCAGTTTGGATTTTAAAACCTGGCTTTTGCTCTTCAAACTTCCAGAGTCTTCTGTTTCTGTGATTTCTAACAATTTCATCTATTGTTTATATCTGAAGGAATTTTCAGAATGGATATATTTCTAGTGTATCAAAGCCCAGGTTATTGGTTGATGGTGATAACTTATGTGGGCGACCTAAATGGATATAGAGTGCGCTGGAATGCATCCTATTGACTCATGTACTGTAGAAGAAATGGACAACACACAATTGGCTGGTGATGAACTGTATTCCTCTTTTTCACAGATGAAACACCAACCAACAACTCTCAACTGGGTAAGCTCTCACATTCTGTGCATTGTATTACATTTTACTTTTAAGTACCTTTAACTGATATGAAAGTAAGCCATTAAAAATAGTAAAGACCTCCAAAAAAACATACTCTTGTATATGACTTTATCACATCATTATGTCATGTTTAATGCATTTACATTAGGAGCCCATCTAGCCTTTACTAGTTACACTTTAGTCATTGATTGCAATTAAGTGTAGTACGAACAAAGAGTGTGTGTTTTTCTAGTAGAGAAAAGGGGCAGGAGTTGCTCCTGTGCTCCAAATGTAGCATACAGTATTGTCACTTGTAGTTACATTCTGGTGTACTTGATTCTAATACCAGTGATGAAATTGGTATATCTGCTGTTATGATGGATTTGTTGTCTTTGTTGAATGGACCTGGTACAAGGACCTGCACTTGTATGGATCTTTTCTAGTCTTCCTACCACTCAAAGCACTTTAACACTACATGACATCATTCACACATTCACACCCTAATGGGAGGAGCAAAGGTTAAAAACAGCTATGGGAGTCATTTTGGGGTTAAGTGTCATGCCCAAGGACGACAATTAACCTGTTAGTTAACCTGAATAATAGTTAACCTGAATCGTAGTAACTGCTGATGTGCAGGTGTAGCCTTAGCTCCTCCCATCAGTGTATGAATGGGTTAATGATGTCATGTAAATATCTCAGCGAGACATTACAAATATTTTTCACAGGAACCAGAAAAAAAAAAATGGTGCTGTGAAATGCTCTGTGAATCATTAATAGGTTATGTATGTGGGTTTTGGCATTCAAGTTGAAAAGCAATTGTTGAAAGTTGGAAGAAATATAAACAGATTTCCTGGCCTCTTTGTGTTTTTACTGCTCTAGCCCATCTGAAAGCTCCAGTGTTTCAGATGAACACAGTGACAAGCGCGCTCATCTCTGGCGTGATCATCCTGGGCGTCATGAGTGTTTGCTTCTTCGTCTTCTCCCTCACTCTCCTCAAAGGCAAAAGTGCTCCTGTCAGCACCCTGTCTGGAGTCCGGAACCCAGCCTTCAACTGAGCACCGAACACAACTCCCTGCAGCCTTCCCTCCATAACCGACAATGCTCAGCGAGTGGCAAACAGCTTGATGTAACATGATGTTGGTGCAAGTAGTACTTTTTACAGGAGAATGAAAGCTAAATGTTGTAGGTCTGTGCATTAGTGTAGAAGTAAAGCAGGACTTTTAATATGTTGTTCTGTACTTTGTGTTTCAACCATGTGGCAGGCGAGGCCTAGACTGCCTGTAATTATTTTGACCCACATAGTGGGGACACTCATAACTTGATTCATTACCTCAGCTATTCAGCTTTCAATTGCAGGGTATAGGATCAATTAAAAAGTCTTACAGTACATGACAGTGCATGATCTTTTGGTAAATGTACACTTCCTGCTTAGAGGGGAAAATGGAAGAACTTCATTTGGATGTACATAACTTGAGATATTGAGGGAATTCTACTGAATAGAAATAAGCTAAAAACCTTCAATTAATGAATTCAGTGAACTAACAGAAAGCCTCAGACTTGGATGATAAGTTTTTTTAATATAAAAATCTAATCTTTAAAAGTGTATTTATATCATAATGTGGCTACATATAGAGTAGTAGTTTTGTGATTAATCATTTAAGAGGTCTGTTCTACCTAAATATGTTTTTCACTCTCTTTTTCACTCTCATTCTTTTTTTAAAATTAGTTCACGCAATGTGACATAAATGAAAGATTAATTTGTACATGTACCCAATGTAATTGTGTATAACTTAATAATATAATGTACAAATTGTGTACAATTGTGCATATCGCAAATATTGCACTTTGACTTGTGATTAAAACGTGCCCGGTGTCACATTTCTAAACATACAGTATGAATTTCGTCATAAACCTGAACACTCAATAAATGCATTAATGGTTTTGGTAATAATAATAGTAATGTGACTAATAATAATAGTAGCAGTAGGCACTGTTCTTGTAGCTTGTTCTTTATGTAATCATATGTATGTAATCATATATACATACATATAATATATATACATATAATATATGTATGTATATATATACATATAATATATATACATATAATATATGTATGTGTATATATATATATATATATATATATATATATATATATATATATATACATATAATATATGTATGTGTATATATATAGTTGGTAAACCTCAACCAAGGTGGCCTGCTGAGAAATGAAGACAGCAGGATGCATGGGTGCTATACACTGCCAACACTCTCGCCTTTTCAATGTTGCTTTGTTACGCTTTGACTCAGCTTTCCATACTTGAGCCATCCCTAACTACAGTATAAGCAATCTGTTACTATAAGCTATTGTGGGGCAATATGGCACTCCGAGCTCCTTAAGATATGATGATGCCTCACCAATTAAGGCTTTGTAGGTGAGGAGGATTTTACAGGGAGCCAGTTCAGAGAAGCCAATACAGGAGTAATGTAATCTCTTTTCTTAGTTTGTACACAAACTGAAGCATTCTGGATCAACTGAAGGGATTTAGAACCAGGCAAGACTGAATGGTATGTGGTAAAAACCAAAGCAGAGATAGCTCACCTACTTGGATTGAAGCTGGGGGTCAGAAGTAGCTTAACAAGTTTTGGCAAAAAGATGTCAGCTTCCAAGGGTTGCTTATCTCCCGGACAGTGATGAGATGTTGCCGTCATTGTAGTCTGCAGACAAAGCCGGTGTGTCAGCAAGGATGGCAGGAGGCTGCAATAAGTGGCTGGCAGCCGCATCACATCAAGATGTCGGAGTGATCCCAGTGCTGTTGGCTTGGGCAGCACTCAGGCCGGGCAGGTCGGTGGCTGCTGATCAATGCTCTCTGGTATCATTATGATTCATCCCTTCAATAAGGCCAGAGATGACAGGCACTAACTTGGTTCTTGAAGCAGCAACTCTATCTTTGAATGTATGCAGTCATTGGGCAAATCAGCCTTTGCTGAAGTAAAAAAAGGTGTGTCCTGTGTTTTATACTGTGGGGATTCATAGTGAGACACATCCTGATTGGACGGCTATGCACATTTTTAGTATGTAAATGTATGCTCATGATTGAAGGAGAGTTGTGGCAGCTGTGGGGGTGGAGTCTCCAATTTAGCCTCGGCTACTGGATGTTTGGTAATCAACCCCTCCTCCAGAGCCCGGTCCCCCAGAGCCCCCTCCAATTGGCTGATTGGCAATTAGTCAGCAGTCGACTCTGCTCTCTTAAAAAGGAGCAGTTGAGAGTGGAGTTGGAAAGTGAGCAGAGATGCTGTTGTGCGGTCTGCTGGAAAATAAAGTATGTTGTCAAATATCCCAGAATTGGAATTGAATTTCTGGTGCTTTGGGGGGAAACCCACGGGTGACAGCCCGAAAGCCTTTACAAGAGTATTATCCATTAAGTCCGTTATAAAGTAAGAGACAAGTTTTGTTTCTAATCGAGAAATAATAACATCTTTGGAAGCGGTTGAACATGACTGCTCTATGAATAGATAAGAGATGCAGAGAGAGAGGCAGTTGAGCAGAAATGGATTATTGTCAAGGAATGGAAGAAGAGAATGAGGGGCAATACAGGCAACAGAATAATACAAATTCATGGCAATCATGTAAATATGAATAACAAATAAGAGCTGACAGTGAGAGTTCGGAAAGTGAGCAAGAAGTATATAAACGGGAGCAAAGGGAAAGACCTGATGAATGTATTGTATGTATTGTATAATATTTAATGGAAAGGTTCAAGATAAAAGAGAAAACCCACTTGTTTGTGTTAATCACAACTCGTGCAAGTAACATAGGGGAGATATTATGCCATGGTTCTTAAAATGATCTCGACCTACTGGTGAGATGAGAAAAAATAGGGGTGCCAGTGAGTGTTGGTATGGAGTAACTAAAGGGGGATTTCAAAGGAGAACATTTAGTGAATGCTCAAAGACTAAAAATGACAACAGAAGTAAAAGCTATTTCTGGATTATAAGAGAGTATATGTGCCAAAGCCACTGAGGTGCTTTAAAGGTTTGGGCACACGGACACAAACTGTGAAGAGAAGAGGAGATGTGCTAGGTGTGGTGGTGACTACGAGTATGGAAAGTGTGAAACAGGAGTACAACCAAAATGTTGTAACTGTGGAGGAGCCATAATGTGGCAAATAGAGGGTGTGATTTGATGAGGTGGGAAAATGAAAACCTAAAAATAAGAGTGGAATGAAGAATCTTTTATGTAAGAGAGGCAAAAGTAAAGAACGCTGTTAACCAGGATTCAATGAGCAATGTGGGATCAAGTTACAACAATCGAGTTACAACAAAGAAATGACAGGATATATGTGGACACAACATATTTTGCAACATTCATTGCAGTCGTGATTAACAGCACAGAAGTCAAGTTTAAAAAAATCATGAAATCCAGCCTTGGGATTTTTGGGACTGAAACAGCAGTCTCCAAAAGTGAAAAAGCAGAGATTATTGCCAGGGCGTCTGCAAAGATTTATGGTTCATACAATTTGTCAGAAGAAGAAAGAAGGAGAAGGTAAAGAAGAAGGATTAGCATTCAGATGTTTTAGGGAGAAAACACATGATACATTAGATCAGTGGTTCCCAAACTTTTTCTGTCAAGACCCCCTTTGATGATATAGGAACATTGGACGACCCCCCCCCCCCCCCCCCCCGCAACCCGCAACCCGACCCCAAATTGTTTTTTAATGAATTGCATTATAATGCATGAACTGTATAACATATTTTTATTTCTTTCCAAAATAAGTACATATCACTTCACAGTGTATTCTTCAGTTTGTTTAACTGGGAAAAAATAGCAATAATAAAATATATATAAAATAAAAAATATATACATTTGTAAATACGATTAACTTAATTTCAAACAAAGTGCAAACAACATATACTGTATTGCCTCACATTGAACAGCAGGTTTTCTCAAACAATAAAATAACACAATTATGAACAAGGTGTGCAGGTCTACATGGACCATATTATTTTGTGATCATATTCCTATGTATATTCCTATTCATATATATATGTGACTGGTGTAGGCTTGCTTTGCTTTACAGATTTTGTCAAAGCGGGGTTGCTGGTTGGAGATAGCTACTCTCAGTTCATTTATTTTAGACCAGTCACAAATCTGTCCATCTTTGTACATACTTCCTTCTCTTCTCTTTATCTTTCTCTGTTGCTCCGTATCTTTCTCGCTCTGTGTCGCTGTGTGCGGGTCCGTGTAAACGTACACGGACCTGCTTCTCTCTCTCTCGTTCGCGCTCCCTCACTCTCTCTCTCCCTCGCTCGTTCGCGCTCTCTCGCTCGGGCGCGCGCTCGCCCTCTCGCTCGCCCTCTCGCTTGCTCTCTCGCTCTCGCGCTCGCTCTCGCGCTTTCTCGCTCGCTCTCGCGCTCGCGCGCGCTCTCTCTCGCTCTCGCTGGTTCTGCCAGTCGGTCTGTGACATGAGCCGCTCTGGTGGCGTGGTTGGAACACAGTGCATGTCACGTCGGTTATTTTATATTGTTTTACCGGTGTATGTGTGCGTCTATGTGTGTGGGTTGGTGATGAAGCCGCGACCCCCCTGTAGTACCACCGCGCCCCCCCTAGGGGTCGCGACCCCCACTTTGGGAACCACTGCATTAAGCCTAGTCTATGCTTCTCCGGCGCGTCGACGGGCGTCAACGCGCTGCAGTCCTTGAGCATTCGAAGTTCTGCGGCGAGGGACGCGTTGCTCTTCGTTGCTCTGCAATTCACCGCCACGTCGCCAGGGGTGTGTGTCTGTGTGTCGGTGTGGTTTCATGGATTATAGCCGAATCCGTGCTTTTTTTCCGGTCACAGTCTTCTGTTTGGTCCATTGTTGCTACCGGTCCACGATAACTTTTAAAAATTGCGGTGTAGGAAGACAGACCGGAAGATATACTCACTGCCGGGAGTCCATTCAGCATTGAATCTAAACCAAACAAGCTACAGACCAATTGCATGCACATACAATATGTGTAAGATAGTGGAAAGGATGGTAACAGAAAGATTTGCATATGAGCTTGACAAGAGAAGAATGCTGGCAAGTTTTCAGAGTTGTTTTAGGAAGGGTCTTTTCCTTCACCGTGGACATAGTACTCCGACTTAAGGTACGTTCACACCGGACGCGGCAAAATATTTCTTGTTGCGGCTGCCGCAGGATTCTGTCGCGCGACAAAAAAAGGGTGTTCACACCGGACGCCACAAGACGAGACGCAGCGGGGGCGTGGCTTATCGCGCCCGCTTCTTCAGCCATATGAATCTTTTCCTTAACCAGACTGAGATGTCGTGTCTTCACTTGTCGCCCTGTGAGACGCCCTGCTGCTGCCTCTCTCTCCTTCTCTCTGGACTCTGCGGTCCTGACTTCCACGGCCCTCCGCCCCTCCGCCCCATGTCCCCGCTCGTCTCCCGCGGAGTACTACACGGGTCGAGGAGCGACAGGACCGCAGAGAGCTTCCACTTGTTAGTGGAGCGAGCTGCTCTCTCACTGCGCTACTCGCTGCTCTCTCTCTCTTCTCTCTATGATTCGTGTGTCTGAGACTTTTCCTCCTCCTCCGGCGGCAGATCTCCGCTGCCATGAAACACGTATGCCGGGCGCTTGGTTCATAGTAAAGTACAACACACAGCGAGAATAAAAGCAAATGCACACATTGTAAACGTATCGGGTAGTCCCACGGCTTCTCCGACCTCCTTCTAAGCTTCATCTTTATCGCTACGGTTTCGGTAAGTAAAGAGTCGTGTCATAAAGTTCGGGGTGCCCACGAACCTCGACAAGAATCTTTTTCTCCACTTTCTAAACCGGCCGGCAGAACGATGACGAGCGGAGCTTCTCAACGCTGATTGGCTGACGCAACTATGACTCATGCGTTTCTGTCGCTCGAGTTCAGAAATTTCAACTCGAGCGACAAAAAGCTGCGACAGATCGCTCTGTTCGCTCAGTTCTATGGGGTCAGATCAGTCTCAATAATCACAAATGCACAGAAAGATTCACAAATGCACAGAAAGATTCACAAATGCACAGAAAGATTTACAATAAATGTAAAAAAAAAACGGGAAAAGAGACAGGGACTTCAACATAAAACGGGAAACACACAGAACCTACCACGACTGGCTGGGCGAGACGCACAGCACTAGTAGTAATGGAACTCGCCAAGTATAATATCGACATCGCTATCCTAAGCGAAACACGGTTCTCAGAGTCTGTCAGTCTCAATGACTTGGACTACACCTTCTTCTGGAGTGGCAAGCCTAATAGAGAGAGAGAGAGAAGAGAAGCTGGAGTGGGATTTGCAATAAAAAGGAACATTGTGACGAAGCTGCAAGAAATGCCACAGCCAGTGAGTGACAGGATCATGACGATGAGACTTCCTTTGATGAAGGACAGCAATGCTACTATAGTCAGTGTGTATGCTCCAACTATGACAAACTCTGAAGAGAATAAGGAGGCCTTCTACAGTCAGCTGGCGAGTAAGTTCAGAGACATCCCCCGTACTGATAAGCTGCTGCTGATGGGAGACTTCAATGCAAGGATAGGAATAGAAAATGACAAGTGTCCATGGTCATGGGCAAGTACTGGATTGGGAAATGCAACTCCAATGGTGAGCTTCTACTGGCTCTATGCTCCGAATTCAACCTGATAGTGACCAATACCATGTTCAAACAGAAAAATGCACACAAGACCACTTGGATGCATCCTTGTTCTCAACACTGGCACTTGATAGATTTCACCATCACCAGGTGCCGGGATAAGAAGGACATCTGCAGTACCCGAGCCATGCGTGGAGCAAACTGCTAGACTGATAACCAGATGGTGAGATAAAAGGTAGCCTTCAGTGTACGTCAAAAACACAACCAGCAAGGAGCGAGAAAATCTGAAGTTGAGCACAAACAAAGATGCTTGCAGACAGCTACAAAAATGCATTCAAGCTCTGAAATCTGAATGATGGGAACTAAAGGCGGAGGAGCTACAGTGAGCCGCAGATAGAAATGACATGAAGGGCTTCTACAGTGGACTGAAGGAAGTGTGGGGACCTCAGCCACTCCTCTGTCTCCCTGATCACTGATATCCTACACCTGTTTTTCAACCTATATATTGTCCCAGTCCTTCCCTTGTCCACTGTCGGATTGTTGTCTTCAGTATTGTCTCTCGTTAATAGTGTATTTAAAAAAGTTTTCATTTTAAATTCAGTCTATTTTGTACAGCCCATTCTCACAGGTAGTGTATGAATAGTTGGTAGTAGAAGATGTTCAAAGGTTTTTCCCTGGTGAATTTAACCACAGAGCTATAAACTGAACAAACAAAAATGTTTGTGAGGGATTGCGCAATCTGCAAAGAGGCACACACATTAAAGTGTGTATGTGTCATGTCAAGAGCATTTTCTTCTTTTAGAATAATTCCTCAGATAAAATTAGAGGATGAACTTTAATCATTTGTTTGTTCCTCGTCAGTTTATGTAATTTCTCACCTGCTTTATAACTTTACTTCATAATACAATATATTACATTACATTACATGTCATTTAGCAGACACTTTTATCCAAAGCGACTTACAATAAGTGCATTTCAACCTAGAGTACAAACTAAGAACAACAAGAATACAGAAAGTAACATTTCCTCATCATAGTCAAACTACAAAAGTATCATAATAAGAGCCATTCAAGTGCTACCAAAGTGCAAGTCTGTGATTAATCCAGATATAGTCGGAAAAGGTGCGTTTTCAGTTTTCGGCGGAAGATGTAGAGACTTTCTGCTGTCCTGATGTCAGTGGGGAGCTGGTTCCACCACTGAGGAGCCAGGACAGCAAACAGTCTGGATTTCGAGTGATTAGCTCGAGGTGACGGAGTCACAAGTCCATTGGCTGTTGCCGAGCGGAGCGAACGTGCCGGGGTGTACGGCGTGACCACATCTCGGATGTAGACGGGGCCCGATCCGTTCAGAGCAGGGTACGCCAGAACCAATGTTTTGAAGCGGATGCGGGCCGCCACCGGTAGCCAGTGAAGAGAGCGGAGGAGCGGAGTGGTGTGGGTGAATATGTATAAATAGTACAAATAGGTGTGTGTTAAATGGGAAATTCAGGTTTTTAATTAAGCACCTTAGCAGGGTTTGAATATTAAATGTTTTGATGTCGGTATAGGAGAGAGGCCCAAGTAAGGAAATGAAGATTAAAAAAACAAGATGCATCCTCCGTGTCATATTGCCCAGAGCCAGTCATGCCACACATGTTCACTAGATGTCCCCGGTGAGTTTCTGTCCTCTGTTGTCCACCTGACTGCCCTGGTTATCGGAGGCCTTCTCACGAGCTCCTCTGTCGGGACAGTTTACAACAGTGGTCAACAACCCTTTCAAGCCCTGACCTCTGCCTTGGTGACAGGCAATATCTACATATTGAGGCATTGAGAGAAAAAGACTGTCCAGACTGAGAACTTGAGGCTTTGACTTACAACTGAGGCTTTTTTATTTGGCCTAATTGTAATTGAATGAAATCAAACACTTTGGTCTAGCTTTTAAGTGAATGTGACAAGAGAATAAGTTACTTAACATAAAAACATAAAAAGGAAATTATGTGTGAACCGCACACATATGAACAAGAAAAAAACACATTAACTGTTGTATTTATAAACTGAAGTTACAACACAAAACTAACAACATTCTCAGTCAGTGCAACTAATGTAAGTACAGTTCACCTCTGTGTCTCATCACAATTCCATCAGAAGTCATGTGACTCAAGTCAGTGTGATGGCTGTGACTGAACACTGTCCGTGAGTGACTTGTAGTTGGGCTTATAAGCACAGCCAGCCAGTCTGAGGCGGTCTGTGAGGTGTCTGTGACTGACCACTGTCTGTGAGCTTGAGGGTTCATCAGCACAAACACCCAGTCTGAGGCAGTCTGTGAGGTGTCTGTCTGGTAACCGGCTCCTTGACTTTGATTTGGGTATGGGTATATATTATTATAATATATTAATTATATTATATTGTATTAATACATCACATTCAAACCTAATCCTACATGTTTTTCAGTGGAGAACATGTAAACTCCGTCCCAGAATCCCGCCGGCTCAATCTTGCAGTAGAGAGGGGTAGGCGGTTGTCAAACGGCTGCGTCAATATGTTGGCGGGAATCGTACATACTGGAGGCACTGGTCTACACCCTCTTTTTTTTAAAGGGTAAAGTGGCAACCTGCGAAGGAAAAAATATACATATTAGTATAATATAATATACATTATATTGTATGAATACAATAGTTGTAGTTGAAAATACAGTACACACTTAATTTAAAAGATAATTCTGGTGATAATCTATATTTTTGTTATTGTTAGTTTGTTATCAACCTTATCATGTGACCAGAAATATTCCACGGAATCTTTAGCTGAAAATATCCTTCAACAAATGCACTCTTTTTGTATAGGTTTACATGAAACAAAAGTATTCTAAAACTTTAAAGGCTTTATAATGTGTCAGAATTATTGTTATAATGCATTATGTATATGTATGAGTGTTTGGAACAAAACATATTCAGTGCTATAAGCTGGTTATAACACATTAGATACAACTATATATTTGTATATATATATATACATGTGTTACTGAACCTAAAGCATTGTAAACTGTATTATTACAATCCTCCTGTCTCCCACCACCTTCACTTCACTCAGTGGACACCCCACTAAACTGATAGCCTTTCTTTTTTTTACCAGTGTGTACCCATGGCATCATGTGTGCCATCCACTTTCATTGCTTAACGCTTTGGGCACGCAAACTATGTTTTTCCCTCTCCCGTGTCACTCGACATTGAGTATGTGGGGCTCATGAGCCAACCGCAATTAAAACACTATTTTATTACTATGCTATCAGCCACTGATCTTACTTTGTTGAACACTGATGAATACCAGCAGTAGCCACATTGTCTAACACATAATATGTTGTCAATCATCAGTTAATCCCCCACTTTGCTCCCATGTTCTGCTTGTTTACTGCAGGCTAGACGTGTGATGTGTGGTAATGCTGCCCTGGTGCCAGACGGTGTTGTAGTACTTGACATAACTTGTATCGTTTCGTTTGGCTACAATAAAAATCCCCCAACAACTGTAGCCTTTGGCTTTGTTTGCTGAGCCTCACGTGGACTGATGAGTAACCATATTTCCGACAGCACCTCAAGGCAACAGACAAGGGGGAAAAAATCCTCGAAGAGTCTCCTCCTCCTCCTCCTCCTCCTGCTGCTCCTGCTGCTCCTGCTGCTCCTGTCCGCAGTCAGCTCTCGGTATTTCACCTGCGCTCCCTTCTGACACTATAGGCTTCGGACTTTCATTGCCTCTTCCAAACCACAGTGACGTATCAACGGGTCGTACTCGTTCAGTCCAGATCGACTTGAGCCACAGAGGGATCCACACACGGGCTGTGAGGATGGACCACGCTGCTTTCCTGTTGTTGGCTCTCGTGGGCTCCGGCACGCTACTCCAAGGTAAGCCTCGTTAACGTCGGAGCACCGAGCTTTGACAACCGCTGGACTCGGTCCACCGGTGAGCCTCCTGTAGTCACGTTACGTTGTCTTTATCCTGCTAGTAACTCAGCGGTAATAGGTAAGCAACTTCCAGCCGAAGTTCCCGCGCTCCTCTTGGAACTGGCTCATTATCAGCGGTCGGCGTATTCACGTCTGCCACGCGTGTTCAGGCTGGACGGACCCCACATAGATAATTATATTATCATATTAGTCTTACGTTTAAAAATAGAAGAAGGGCTGAGAAGAGAATAGAATGCCTCGATGCTGAGTGTAACTTTCGAGCTCGAAACTCTGGCTGCTTGATAAGTTGGATGAACTCGTTCCGCCGGTGAATAAACAGGTCGAGGTGCGACGATCTTTATCGGAACCCCTGCATGAGGAAGTAGTTGCTGCCTTCAGTTCTTTTGTTGTAATTCATGACGTATAATCCACGCCTGTGTTAGTGTGTGTGAGTGTGTCTCTGTGTGTTAGGTGTGGCTGTGCGTGCGTGCGTGCGTGCGTGCGTGTGTGTGTGTGTGTGTGTGTGTGTGTGTGTGTGCGTGTGTGTGTGTGTGTGTTGCGCGTATGTATTTGAATGGGCCAATAAGAAGTCAGAGATAAAGCACTTTCACACTTGATGATTTTGTCATTCAAGTCAAGGGATGTGTTCCCTCTCTAACTGCTGTAGGCTTGTGTTTGAATTGAAGATATCATCCTTCTGTGTACTTAGAGTCGTCCATTCACAATTCAATATTCATCGCCTTGAAAGGTGCAACCTGGAATCGCCTTGAAAGGTGCAACCTGGAATTTTTTTCTAAGGGCTAGTGAAGCCCTCATTTGGGATCAGTAGTTCAGTCCTGTAGCCTATGATCTCTGATGCTGACACTGACAGTGAACAGCTTTTCATGGTGAGAAAGAGTTAAACAATCTTTCAGCAGCGCTGACGCATCTAGCATGTTCTCGTGTCACTGACACAGATCCCAGATAAGTCAGAATAAATACCCCCCAGCTCTTATCTCTGAGTTGCGTTTGTGTCACTGGACATCCCTCAGCATTCAGCATGCTCTTTGTCAGAGCGGCTGGAGGGCGGCGTCTGTCTGACTAGTGGGTGAGTGGGAGGTGGAGAGGGAGGGTGTTTGGTGCCCGAACACTTGACACAGCCAGGGTCACCATCTCCATCACTTGATGCTATCTGGCCTGTCTCCGGATCAGTAACTCTACAGGAGGAGGGAACACATCATTTACTTTTTTTTGTCTGTGTTGTGAGATTCACTTTACAATCCTGATATAATTCATATTTATCCTCCAAATGGTGACAGACAGCAGCACAGTAGATAGCAGCTGAAGTCAGTTTCCAGTTGGATTTGAAACAAATCCTCACATCAAAGAGGGAATGCTTTTAAAGACATAGAAGTTTGAAGCCACAGGAGGCTTTTAGGGGTCAATTTAGAGGGGTAAGCTGGAAGCACAGATGTAAGTGAATACAAAGTGTTGGCTGTTGTAGAAACAAATTATAATAAAGTAGAGTAAACTAGTGGTAAACACTGTTTGGAAAAGTATTTTTTGTTGACAGAATGGCATTTAAAGAGAGGTTTCCTACAGTAGGTGTGTCATGTAGGTAATTGAGAGCACTTTCATATAATTCAACAGCTTTCTTGCCCTGTATGCATGCATATTGTGTTAGTGTCTCCAATAGTTAATAGAAGAGCCACGGTGCTGTTACAATGTTTCAGCTATTCATACATGTCATGACACATTTATGAAGTTCTGACCATTATGATGGGAAAAAGGCTCCTATTAGCACTTTGTGGAGATACGCAGCCCACTCATTCATTCTAGTGGTACCAATCCGTTGATGCAGCGAGGGGGCCAACGCACATGGCTTCAGCAAACATGAGGCAGGGTCATCCGGAAGGAAAAGTTGAACCTGGAGCAGCTTTTGCCACACGAGGTTCACTCTCATTTGGGGAGGCACACATTCCTGCTTATATTAATGCCATATGTCTACCTGTGACTCATTGTCACCATGTTAACTTTCAAGAGTTGTGAAATTCTGTCCGTCTATCTCAGTGTTTTGTGTTTTTTAAGCCTGTAAACTCATCTTTTACTCAAACTTGACCTTCTGGATCATATCTGGAAACTGGATCAGTTTCACTGTTACCTTAGGAAACAGCAGTGGAGTCACTCGCTGTTTTTCACTCTTTACTCCCAGGGCAATCAGTTCTCCATAATGGAGACCTGCAATCCTGTCTCCTTTATAAGATGGCCTTTGTTCCACTAACCAGCTACATTTCTCAGGGTCATTAAAACACATCATTTTGTTCTGAGGCAGCAGATTTGCTCTAATTTTAATAAATACTCCTGGCAATGTATTTCCACATCAAGCAGTGTCTGTTAGCATTAGTCCGAAGCAGAGAAACAACTGGCAATCTGTTTGGGAAACACATTCTATAGCAAATACGGGTTGAATTGCATTGTCTAACCTCAGAGCCTGCATACGTCATCACCTAGTACAGCAGTATAGCTACTGTTTAACTAAGATATGGGCCTGTTCCTGCCTTCAAGATTAATGATAGAAATGTTTATTGGCATAGCACAGTGACTAGTAAAAGCTATTGAGGAGAAACTATCCTGGAGATGAGGTGGTCGGACTTTGGCTCCCTGTTGTTGACATCACAGAACACAACTCATATTCTGCAAGTTTGAATGAAATTTAACTTTTAAGTTTGACAACAGTTCCTGTTAGCCTTGATCCCGCCACTGCAAGGACGATAATCCAAATGATCATTGTTGAAAAAACAAATCTTATACCTGTATAAGATTAGTGTCTTTAAACGCATACTACACTTCTACATACTACACACATCAATACATCTTCCCAATTGCATATTGTCTCTCCATGTTATTGCATTACCATTATTCAAATGTCCTATTTTCATTTGAATTACAGCACTTTATTCAGAGGGCTCAGACCCCATGACAGTGTCTGGCCCTCTGGTGTCAGGCTTTGATCCTTTCTCAGCACCGATAACAATTCATTCCAGTCAGGCTTTAATTCTATTCTACACAAGTACTTTGTGCATAGTTGGTACTTAAGGACATTTGAGAGGTGAAGCTCCCTTTAACCAATCTTCCTCTCTTTAAAATATTTTTAAAAGGAGTTAATAAGTTAGCTGCTTCTGGAAGTGGGGGCAGCCAGACAAGTTAATGGATGAGGTATGCAGCAGCATTTTTAGTTGCTTTAGCTTGGGGGACGGTTTGAAATGCTATCTGCCTCTGCCCCGGCTTAGCTTGGCTCGTCTTTTTCTGAAGGGAAAATACCTTTGTTGTGGTGAGGGAGACGAGGGGGGGCAGCTACTTTCAACCTTCAACCACCTTTATCTAACAATCCCAGCAGAGAGCTCTGAAAGGTCACGGTGTGTTTGAAGCCCCACCTAAATAAATATTTCTGTAAGATGTCTTTAGTTTGATCTGTTATTCAGAAAGCCCTGTTCAGAAACATCACATGAACATCACAGAATATAACTATTGTCATGTGAAAGGGGTTGGAGGTTTATAAGGTTATTCTGTGAGTTAAGAAAACTCCACCTCCTTTGAGCTGCTGGTGAAAACATTTCAAAACTGTCAATGACGTTCATTCAGTGGTGTAACGAAACGCACCAGTGGTTTATTTCAATTCAGAAAAGCTGACATTTAGGAGAAACAAGGATTTCACCTCCACCTGCGATGCAATGTTAAAAGCAGTTTGGGATGTCACAATGATAAAATCACCGCCCAGAAGAAATGTATAATGTATGGCATTAGGTCTCCAGTGCATACATTGAGCACTACAGCAGGGCAAGTTGGCAAACAATTATTGGCCTTTGGTTCCCATCACTTTATAAAATATAAAAATAGAGACAACAAATTGTGCTTCCCAGAATAAATACATGTTTAACATTTGTTCCATATTTAATACATATCAGTCAGAACCAGAAGGTGACACGTTTGACTAATGAACGTCGACACCACAATCAAATGTGCAAATAGATCGGACCAACAGGACATTTATGAAGTTTTCTGCATCTTTGAGCTGGATGAAAAAAGATAAGACATGTTGACATGGCAACGGTACTCAGGCAGGCAGGCAAACCAGGTTGTAAAACTGTGGCTTTAATTCCCTTGTTAATCAAAACCACTGTGGAATAAATAAACGTTACAGAGACACACGGTAGCTGAACTGCAGATGTCTTTAATATTCTGTCCTGTGGGGTGTGGGGGTCCATAGGTTGGACTCAAAGGCCTATTATTTTCGTTGACAGGTGAAAAGAAACTACGAGAGAGTCCCTACCTGATGGTGTGGATGGGACATAGTCATGAATGCTTCTTCATAAAAGGTTATTCCTCCGCAAAACCTTTAGGCTTTAAATAAAAGATAGAATAGAACATATACAGGGTTCTTACGATCATGGAAAACCTGGAAAAGTCATGGAATTTCAAAATGGTAATTTCCAGGCCTGGAAAAGTCGTGGAAAAAACTTAAATCATAAAGGTTATGGAAAAGTCATGGAAATTTGTTATTTACGCCGAGTTTGAAATAATAATTTTTTTTTTAAAGAAAGACGCTCGAAATATAAGCCGGCACACGCTCTCAATACGCAGCATTTTCTAAAATGTTCATGTTTATACCGAGATTTGGTCATGGAAATTTGGTGAAAAGTCATGGAAAAGTCATGGAAAAGTCATGGAAATCCATTGGTCAAAATGTGTAAGAACCCTGATATAGAACATTGATTTACAATGTGCATCTCACTTTGTAGTTACTGAATGCATGAGCCAACTAGTAAAGAGAAGGGATTGAATACAATGTAAAAACCTGATCGGTTTGGTGGCCTATCCTCAGGGACAGAAACACACACAAACACACACACACACGCACACACACGCACACACACACACACTCACAAACACACACACACACACACACACGTACACACACACACACACACACACACACGCACACACACAGATTTATCAATCTGATTTAGTCTGTACTGAAAACTAAACCTTTGACTGCTACTGAGGTACAGCTGTAACTCAGTGAGATGACATACAATTATTCATATCCACCTCATAGCTGAAGCCTCCCGGGATCCTATTATAACTCCCTCAAAACATAAAAGAAAATCATTAGGCGTGAAAGATGTCAGATGAGATGAGTCCTGTAACCACTGGTCACTACTGCAACCGTAGATGTCAGTGAGCCGGATGCAGCTGAGAGTGGCCCATAAAAGGAACCAGAGAGGAGAAAAAGCTCCGTTACCAATGAGTTGAAGGAGCCCCGGTGAAAAGACATTCAGCAGCGTGGTCCTTCCTGGAGATTTCACGAGCCTGTAATCTTCTCACTAATAAAATGAAATTTGAAGCTTCACACCTAATGGAGACATCACGCAGAATAGTACACTACATTTAAACACTACATTGAGTGTTTAAATCTATGAGTAATGCAGGTCTTAGGATAAACAATGACCCCAAAATAATTGTATTAACCCTCTGAATAGACATCCTGGATGCATTTCTGTGAATAGACCATTTAACCAGCTATGTACCCAATAAACAACCGTAATAAATATAAAGAATAATGTTGTAGAACTCCAATCTATGAAATCCAGGCTCAACAGCCTGATAATGATCCTAGATGCATACATGGACTAATATGAAACCATATTAGTATTCTCTCAGGTTTTCTGTAAATTAAACACTCGTTTTCTTATATTTATGAACACTAATGCACCCAGGGTAGGACATTTGATTATTTATTGGTAATACATTAAACAAAGATTAATAAAAATAACTTATTTCTTTGTTTTTTTATAATTCAAAATGATATGTATTGAATTTTTTCATAGTACAGGCAATACAGATGGGACAGACAAAACAAAGAACAACAACAAAACGCTATAAAAGGGGTATACATAAAATAATTAAATTAAATTTACAAACAAAAACTTAGCAGAGCTAAAGGGAAAATGTAATTTCAGAAAATGAAAAGGTACATATTACATTATATGTAAAAGTGTATAAATATAAGAAATATGTACATACTGGTGCTCGTTGGCTTATTTGTCAACTAGCACCAGTTTATCATCATCATCATCATCATCATCATCATCATCATCATCATCATCATCATCATCATCACCACCATTATCTTCATCTGTGTCACTATTAGCCATTGGAGCAGTTGCTGGTCTGACCTGCTGCCTCTCTAAAGGGTTTGATGTGGGCCTATAGGCGACGCTTTTTTGACAAGTTCATAATTATTAGAGGAAATTCTGGGTGATATCGGGGGCAAAATTATATTTGTTGGGGGCATTTCTGCCCTTTGCCCTCGTGTGGTTCCAACGCTGAGTGCACCTGCTATTTGACAAGCAAACATTTGACTTTTGACCTGAGAAGTACAGGTCAGCTGGGTTCTGTCGAGCTAAAAAAATAAAGCTATACAAGTTGCGTCATGAAATACTTCTACAATATATTAAAGCCCCACTATGTAACTTTTCCACCTTAAAATAACAGCTTGAAAAAAATTGTGCCGCTACAATGACTTTTAATATGTTGATTTGCGCCTCCGCCACTGCCATCGGGGGTCTGGGGGCTGAAAACTGCTGAATGTAAGATGGTTGGTAACGACCCGGTACTTCCGGCGGAAGTAGTTCAACTTGCTGTTGGCAGCTTTACGCAACGTCTTATAGTGCCAGTACATGCTCGCAGGTGACTTTTTATTTGCTCCACTACGCGACGTGTAGAGACAGAGTGACATGGCGGCTGAACGGCTTGCTGCAGCTGCTGAGAGAGGCTGCTGGTAGTACGCATCGACCAGCTGGGAGATCAGCTGGGAGGGCACGTGACTGAAGAGCCATATATGGCTCAAGAGCCAGACTTTAAATACCTGAAGGGGGCGCTACAGGGGAAAAGTTACATAGTGTCGCTTTAATAATGAAGACAGTTATTAGCTTTTTAATTATTCTATTGTAAGAACCCTCCGGTCCACCTGATGCAGATATGCTGGAAATGGTCTGCATTGGGTGCAAATTGTATGAGCCTGACTCTTGTTTGGTTATAAAACCGTCCAAATCTCCTGTGAAATGTATCAAAAGTCTGCTCTGTGACTTCCTCCAGCTTTCGTTTCATAATATGTAATTTCTGCACAAGCAGGTTATCTGTTTGTAGACTTATCCTGATTATCTTATAGACAGCTGCATTAAACAGAATAATTTCTCCGCATTTCAAAAGATGGTGTTGCACAGCGTAGATGAGTGACAGAGGGCGCAGTACTGTTTAAGCCTAATACCACAGGGGGACCTGCACCTTCAGCCTTGCTGACAGAAAATGGTGGCTCATGAAAGTGGGTCATGTTGACATTGTTTGCTGCTTTGAATTGGTGCTTCCCAGTGGCTTCACAAAGCAAGCATTCATCTCATGTTTCCCCCTGAAGGAGCCTAATGCCAGATGAAAGCACTGCACAGTTGTACATCACCCTGTTTGTGTTAAACCACTTCCAGATCAAGTTTACAGCACCTACCAAGTACCCCAGCACTTCAGCTCCCCAATTCTTTGTCAGCATCCAAATAATGATGATGCTGCTGCTGCTGTTGGATGTTGTAATTCAACAGCCAACAAACATGATGAAGTATTTCTGACTCTTTGGGGTCTACACAGATAAAGTACATGGTGGGAAAACTACACTCTAGATTGAAAACCTTTTTTTAAGTAGCATAATTGTGAGTGGAGGAGAACATTAATGCCAAAGTGGCTTTTATTTTGTATGGTCTCTGTGTGAGTAAATGAAAATCACATTCCTCAGAAAAACACACCTTGATGCATGGGTAGTTATCACTGGGATGAGAAGACGTTTCATCTGCATAAACATGTCTCCTCTTTACCAAAGGCTGAGGAATGCTGCTTCCTCAGTAAATACAGCAGGTTGGAACAACTTGGGAATACAGCTGTGAGACAGTCAGTGGGATCCTGACCAAACAAACGGTCAGACGCCATGTCGTAAGATCTGGCTCGGCTGAGGCCACTCTGAAAAGAAAAGGCGGTTCTGTTGAAGTATTTGTTTGTTTGTTCTTCTCTTTTCAAACAGCGAGTGTAAACTGTAACCTCCTATTTGATTAGAGATATTGAAAGTGAGAGATTTGTCATCCCAGCATGCAAACACTACTTTATATCCTTTGATATACTAAACCCAACAATGATTTAAATCAAAATATAAAACAATGTCAGAAGTCAATGATTCAAATTCTGACAAAAAAAGTCAGATGGAACCTTGAATTTACCCCCCCACAAAATGAAAACCATTATTTAGTAGAATTCATGAGACTCTTTGCAGTCCTTAAGACGAGATTTGCTATGTTTTGTTAATTTCCCTCTACTTTCTTCCGGCTGTGTTTTGCTGTTATCCCTCCAGCATGCTGTGTCTGTCGGTAATCCTACACCTCATGCAGCCTGAAGCTGCAGGGCTTTTGGTTTTAAAGCTATCAGCCACCTCCTTGCCTGTGAAGGCGTTGCTGGTACCACACACGGTGTTCATATAGGACTTTTTTGTGGATCTCCAGCGTTGTCGAGCTTCTCAGGTTTCAGTCCTGTGATGGAGGAATGCTACCCGCTCTCATCCTCATGTTCACACAATCTGCAATAATTTCAGTTATTTTTAAGCGGTCAGGACATTTTTATTCAGAGAATGGCAGGGGAAGAGTACAATACAGTACAGTTCAGTTCAACTAATAGGCAAGAACATAGTCGAGTGCAACAGTTATATTAATATTCTTCTTCTATCCATTTCTGGTCCACAAACTTTGAGCTTTAAGTCCAACTTTTTTTTTACAGTGTGTTCACTAAACAGCGCATTGTCACCCAAAGCAGTTTCACAGTGATGATGAAGATGAAAGTTCCTGTTTACCCAAAAACATGACACAATGAATGCGTCTTTTCAATATTACCCTATTGTTCTTCACCTTTTCATTGTGCAGCTCCTTTGACCTGCGCGGTGCTCGTTGATCTGTAGATCCACTCTGGTGTCCCCAAAAGTTTTCAAAGCACCGATGCTTGTAAATGCGGAGCCGTACTTTGGTGTCTCGTTGCTGCCTTGGTTAGACAACTCAAGTTTGCAAAGCCAGCGTGGCTCCAAACACCAAATCGATCACTTTTAAATAATAGGCATTCCCAGCAGTCCAGCAGTCAGCAGTGTGCAGTGCTTCTCGGAGCCTGTGAGCCATCAGTAGCGCTCGTAGTTGGAACTTTGAAAGTGGCGAACAAACCCCTATCCGGCTGTGACGGGCTTTGTAGCATCGGTCTTAAAGTTCGTCTTGAGATTGGCTTTATAATAATATCCTCGACCAAATCGATATCTTCTCCTCCTTCCGCCATTGTGGGTTGAAAAATCAGCTTAGTAGTTCACAAATTAATTTGTTTATCAAATTCAGTTTCCTAGTTCTGGGTAATCCAATCAAAAGACGTGCACACACTACACCTGCTAGCTGGCTCCTGTCCTGGTTCCGGGGCCAGCTAGCAGGCCTAGAATAGCCAACTCTAAATCTTATTGGATGGCACACAATTTTCATTTCCATTCACTTTAAGCTACCAGCGACCGCAATGTTGATTCTGAAGACATGAGGGCAGATTTTAGACCCCTGGCAACACATGATGGCTAAATATGATTGGATAAAAGATCTAACATAAAGACCAGCCCTCCAAATCTTAAACTGGGGCTGGCAGCAGTGCAACCAAGAGGAAATCTATGAAATTAAGAGAATAACTCTTACTCTGGGGAATAATTGAATACATATTTGTGGGGAAATATATTTTAAATTTGTGTTATATTCTGATGATGTTTAGGCCAGCAGAGAAGGCCTTGCTGGCCCTAACGGCCCACCACTGCATTCTATTCAACATCCCTGTCCCAGGACCTCACATCGGATCAGGTAAAACTCCCAAAGAAAACAAAAAAAAATCTTCACAGGGGAAAAAGGGAAGAAACCTTCAGGAGAGCTTCTGTCCATTCCTCTCCCCAGATAGACAGAAGCAATATATGTGATGTGTACAGAATGAACAGCATTAAAGAGTTATAACACATTTAATGAATATGATGAATGAATAATGAGTAGGAGGCATGGACCACCATCAAGATTTCCACAATTCATGAAACAGAAGAAGGAAGACAGGAAAGTGGGACATCAGCAGGGCCAAGGCAGGAGAAATCACGTCTCTTGCACTTTGGTAGCACTTGAATGGCTCTTATTATGGTACTTTTGTAGTTTGACTATGTTGAGGAAATGTTACTTTCTGTATTCTTGTTGTTCTTAGTTTGTACTCTAGGTTGAAATGCACTTATTGTAAGTCGCTTTGGATAAAAGCGTCTGCTAAATGACATGTAATGTAATGTAATGTAAAAATCGCGAATGAGGCCGGGCCTTTTGAGGCAGGAGGCACAGAGAAGGAGGCAGGGCCATTGGGAAGGAGGCCAGGTCCAGGCCAGGAGCCGGATGCAGAAAGCAGGGGCAAGGAGACAGGGGGGTGAAGGAGCCCGGACCGGCTTCAGACACAGCCAGATCCAAATTGAGCCTTTAAAGCGACAAGGCACAGAGACGGGAATTCATCCAGAGGGAGAAAGAGAAGAGGAGAGAGGAGCTCAGTGTATCCTAAGATGTCTCCCAACAGCCATATAGCTTATAACAGCATATCAAGGGGCTGGACCAGGGCAAACCTGAGACACCCCGAACTATAAGTGCTATCATAGAGGAAAGGGGAGATATTATGCCCATCTTTCCACAAGTTGATATGGTTCCTTGGGGTCTTAATGTAATGTTTGAAAAAATAATTGGTCAAAATACCACAATAATCATTTCAAATAGCACCCTTTTTACCCTGTCAAAAACACCTCCCAACAGATTGACCTGTTTTGAGTGGGCGAGGTGCTCAGTGTTGCCAGATTGGAAATGATGAAGTATCGTACCAAAGGCTCAAAATGGTTGTATTATTTGGAGGATAATTATCGTGTATATGGCAACCCTGAGATCGGTTGACCAATGACTGCTCTCTATATCGTCAGACCTCCCGCCAGAGCTCGGGAGATACCATTTCCAAAACGTGTAAGGGGTAAATAATAGTTTGTGAAAACCCAGAGAAACACAAATATCCGACGAAGCAAAATCCTGGAGGTTTTTGGAATCCCTGCCGGACGCATTTTTGTTGGTCTTAAAAACAGGACATGTATGGGAAAAGAGGACGTCTGGTCACCCTAACCACCCTAACGTCTGGTGCCATAAGTTAGGGTGACCGGAGGGTCTTTTCACAAGGGTTTTTACAAACTAGTATTTCCCCTTACACGTTTTGGAAATGGTATCTCCCTTACGTTCCACCTTCTGGCGGGAGCTCTGCCGCGGGAGGAAAAGAAAGTTCCCCGTAATCAGCAGCCAACCCTGGTGTTAATGTGATGGGGGGGGGGAGTAGCCAGACTCCCTAAATGGGCATGGTTCGGAATCAACGTAGAATCAGATCGTGATCCCATTCAACACACTCAAGCATATTGTTTCTGTTATAGAGGAATCACAACATGCCGCGTGAGTTGTTTTTTTCCAGAGTTTGTGTGTTGGGAGACATGCCAGATACCCAAATTAACATATAGAAGCACTAAAAAAGTGGAATTTTCATAAGGTGTCCCCTTTAAGTCTACTCTTCAATGTGGTGTCTGTCTCTCTCTGACTCGGTCTCTGCGTCTCTCTCTCTGGTCCTGGCCTAATGTCCTTTGCTCTGAGGCCAGGGGTATAAGGTCTAATTTTAACTTCAGGACTGGATAAGAACCACTGAAAGCTCTGCCTCTTTTGGCCTTATTGAGGAAATACCAGGGTGATCTCCACATGGACCAGTCGGTGATAACATTCACCACCACCAAGCTGTCTCTCAGTATAGTCTCAGCACTCAGGTATTTTATCCTGGACCTCTTTGAGACAACACTCTTAACTCAATAGCAGTGTGTGACAACAGGGGCTCGTGAGTCAATCTTTCTGACTTTTATTTAATGACTATGTACAGTATCTTTCAACACCATTGCTGAAAGCTGCTCCAAGGTTTTTTACAAGTATTTTTACCACTGATAAGAAAGCAGGGTGGCATTTCTGTTTCAAGGGATACTTCTGGAATGATCCCTATCTCCCTTGTCCTCGTAGAGCGTGACAAAGAACACACATGGTCTCAAAGTTGTCTGATACTAGAATTGGTAGTACAGTTTTCTGCTGTGGCCACCCAAATATAAGAAGGCTGTGAGAGAAAAGGTACCATGTCCTTAATTTATCAGGCTCCCCACACAGCTATAGCGCAAATCTGTGGCTTATGCCATTTGTTAGTTTATTGCAATTCCTTATTAAGCTGCTCTAATAAATCTTTTAAATCTCTTCAGTTAATTCAGAATGCTGCTGCTCGTGTAATCACAAAAGAGGAGATCAGATTCCTCCTCAGTTGCATTTAAATACAAATTTGCTCCAAATCAAAACTCAGTCCAAAGATAAATTCTGCCTGCATTTTATGAGACAACCTAAAAAAATTATGAGGAGTCACTTTGCACATGAACTAGTCATACTGAGTAGAACAGTCTGTTCGTTTTACTGAGAGAATGTTGGTCAAGTTCAAACTAGCAGAGTTCTTCGGGAGCTGAACATAAAAAGACAACTGGTTGAGTGCTTGAGGGCAAAATTCCAACTTGTTTTTGGAAGACTATACATAGAAAGGGAGTAGACCCCAAGTTTATTTTCTGTATTTTCATCCACTCAACCATGAGAATGAGTCTGTCAGTGAGAACTCTAAAGGAGGGAGGATTGTAAGCCAAAGTTACAGTGGGATGATTATGTAAGCACAGTCTTTCATGGTTCATCACAGTATTTAGTTTCTCTTGCATGACATCATATATTTCATGGTGGCCTGTTGTACTGTCAGGAGTACATCTATTAAAAAAAAAAGGGTTTGCGTGGCTCCACAAAATTATGATGCATTTGAAGAAATCAAATCGGTTACAGAATGTAAACAATTATTATAGTGCAAACTGCTAACCACTTTCTTGCTCTTCCTATCAAATGGCTCTTCGAGCAGCTTTTCTCTTGGAACACAAGTTCCTGTGGTGCATCTCCGGTTTCTCTCTCTTCACCCACCATCTCTTTTCTGTTCTTCAATGTTCAGTGGAGCCTCTCCCAGCTGTTAACAGACATAGTCAGCTGCAAATATGACTTGACCCCAAAACAATTCTAACAAAAGGTTTCTCAGTGGTTTACAGTAGTATCAGATGTACTTAAAAACATACTAAAAGTTTACCAAAGTTTGACTCCAAGAAAGGCCCCATTTTCAAAATGGTGGCTGTCAGGTCCTTAAAATGACCATTACTCCTTTGTTTACCTCCTAGACCAGGAATACTGGTGCCTGATACATGTTTTGGCTATGTAATATTGTAATTAGTATATTTGCATGATAGATAAGGGAGTACAAGTACAATTATATATTAAAGTAATTGGTTACAAGCGGAAAATAAGTAAATGTGATTGAGACATCTGTCCACCAGCAAATGTCAACGAAAAGCTCTTTGCACTGACTTTCCAGTCATCATGTGCTGGATGGCATTTGTGCCTTCCATTACTGTGCCTATTGGACCAATTAGGTTCATATAAGTATGAAAACCTCCAAGCATTAAGACTATGCTTTTCAGGGGACTACTCTGTGGTGCATCCATGATGATCTCTGCTGCTTTCCAGTACAGTGGCTGATCAAACGTAATAATGGGTGGAGCTTTGTGTTTGATAGCCAGGTCACAAACAAAATCCAAGGTGGACAAAATACACGTTTTGTCTCCAGAGTACAGGTCAATCATTGGCAGGAACACAACTGATGATTGGCCTGGATGTTCTAGTCCTTGATGAATGATATGCATCATTTCTGTCACCCTGGGGTTTCATGTTTGAAGTTCAAAGAGAGCTCCCACAGGACATCAACTGTTCTGTCACAGTTGATCAGTGTTTGGAGGTCGTTGAACACGATGGTTTGGCACACATGTTTCGCAAAGCGATATTCGATGAGTGGGATTTTACTTTGCACTGCAAAATCTATGTTGGTAATGTGTCTCCTTGGAATGATATGGTCCTTTTTTTGCCCTGGAGTGATTGCTGCTATGATTCCCATTCCGTGGAAGGTCCCCTTACCAGCCATAGTAAGGATGTTGTGGTCAACATTGTCCCCAGCAAAAAGAAGTGTCAAGTCCAGCACATCTATGTCATCCGCTAACATATCTGGGGCAACTGAATCTGCTCCATTATTTTCAAAACGCAAAACTTCCTTGTATGATGAAGCAAATCCCATTCCATGAAGGGTATCCACTAGGAATTGTGACCGATACATATGATGTGCCTGCACTGCAAGGCCAAGTTGTAATGGAGCTACCACAGTACGTGGTCGTGCTGCCTGCCTGTCCAATTCCTGCAATCTTTTGGCTTGTCTCCTTACCCACAAAAAGACCATTCAAAAGTGTACGAAGAGTCTCAGGAACAAACAAAAGGGCAGAGTCAAGCTCAAGTGACTTTGTGCTCGGATACTGATCCATAATGCACGGAACATTGGACTTGATATCACTTTTGATCAATCGCGCAGCTGTTTGAATGATTGCTTGTTTCTGGGATTCCTCATCCTTTTCTTGTTGGCTGAAATAAAATAATAGTATTTGTGATGTCTTCTCTGTCATTGTCACAATGTCATGGAGGCCTCTCCTTTCAGTGAAATGTACATTGTCCTGTTACTGTTCTCTCAATTTTCTCTTGAGGTATTGATTTCCATATGGTTCAGAATCTCGGTTTGTCAGAGATTCCTTAATTTTGTCTCAAAGATGTGTAATTGTCAACTGTTTCTCATCATTACTCTCGAGGTAAAAGCAAACTTTCATGAATGCCTGCTCCTGATCTTCATTTATGAGCCGGCCAGACTTTCTGCACTTTGCCTCTGGGTCTTTCTGGAACTGTATCGGTATGTTATATCTAGGGATGCACCGATCTGATCGGCGCCGATCCATATCTGCCGATATTGCCATTATCGGTTTTGATCGGCGTTCTCAAAACGGCCGATCAAACCGATCGATCAGATGATGTCACATCTGCGAGAAATATTATCAGAGACGTTTCAATCGCCGCGCGCCGCAACATAGTAAATGCGCCGGCGAGTGCCGCAGAGTGAGGGGCGAGCGAGCGGCGAGCGAGCGGCACCCCGTCCCCCGTCCCCCGAGTTGAATCTCTGGGTCAACTCACCAACGTCGCATGTCTGAACCCCTATAGACTGATGTTCACGGTACACACATTCGATCGGGAGCGCGTAAGGCTTTTCATAAAGTTAGCCGCTAACTTTATGAAAAGCCTTGCGCGCTCCCGATCGAATGCTAACTGTTAGTGGAAGGATTTAAGTGACAACATCCGGTTTTGCAAAGTTAGTGGAAAGAGCCACGTAAAACAACATCCGTTTTTCAAAATAAGATGTCGACAAATCATACACTAACATATACAAGTAAACTCATTTTGTATCTTTATAGATCGTTTCTGAGATAAGTCTGACTTTTGCATGTTAAAAAAAGTCCTGTATATAGATTTCCCCAAGAGTTCCAGGAAATGAATAACGCAGATGTGTTACATACATATCTGAAATCAATCCCCTACAATAGCAATCAAACAATTTTAATGTATCAATTAGGACAGTTTTCAAAGTAAAAGTCCTAAATGTTTAAAGAAATCTGTAATTTCTTTAATGTTTGAGGTGCTTTAGATGTGTATTTCCTCATAGTCCTAGGCAATAATGATACACAATAAATAGAATGCTTCAATCGACGCCGTGATCGGTATTATGGGATCGGCAGATACTATTTCAGTGATCGGTGATCGGTGATCGGTATTATTGGTGTTCGGCTGACACTGATTTCTGTGATCGGTGATCGGCCCAAAAAACCTGATCGGTGCATCTCTAGTTATATCCGTTACGGAAACTACTACTGCATACATGGTGGTAAACACAGTCTGCAGCATGTAGATCACGGCCATTATACTCAATCCTGCCTTTCACAGTGAAAGACCATTAATATGCACGATTGTCACAACACTGAAGAATGGACTCTGCGAGCGTATCAGTCTTAACACTACTTGTGTCTTTACTTCCATGTGTTATCGTAGTCCCACAGAAAAGACAATTGGTTTGGCTGTTGAAAGGACCAGTTGCTACTCTGGCACTTCTTTTTGGTGGCTCAGCTTTATTCTCTTGTTGGATTTGAATGTCTTTTTTATTTATGTACTTCTGTCAACATTTTGAGTGTACCTTTTCACCAGTACATTGTCGCCTCTTTGTACACTTGCATTGTTGATACCATCAGCTCCTTTCTGATGAACCTCGACCACATCAGACTCATCGCTTAAGTTTTTACTGCAAATGGGGCAAGTTTCTTGATTCATATGACTCATGGTTAAAATTGCATTTGGAGTGTACTCTTTCAAACTAATTCAACAATGCCATCCTCTCTTAACACACTGGCCTTTTTCATGTGTTGTCTGTTCTTTTGACACGCCCACACGACACTAAGCATTTGTCTGAGAAGTTTGGTGTACCGTTACAGCCCTAGTAATCTCATAAAATCATGTATTCCATAAGTAATTATTATGTAAGTGCAATTTAGACAAGTCCAATGAATTCATTGACCCAGAAAACATGGGGTTAGACGCCAAGATTACTTGGCTAGGTCAAAAAATTAAGGAGTTAGGATATTTTAAGGAGTTCCTGCTCATCTTGGACGCCATCTTGAAAATTAGAGGTCAAACTTTGGTAAACTTTTAGTATGTTACTAAGGACACCTTACAGTTATGCTACCCAGCAAACATTTTTTAAATTTCCCAAATTGTTGTGTGCCATTTTGTTTAACCTTTTGATGAGAAATCATTTTGGATTTAATTCTTTAAAAAACGCTTTTCTAGTCTTTCGATCACTCAAAGCGTTTTCACACTACATGACATAATTATATCATGTGTGTAAGTGCCCATTCATACACCATTAGTTACTGCTGATGTGCAGGTAAAACCTTAGCCCCTCTCATCAGTATATGAATGGGTGAATGATGTTATGAAGTGTTAAAGTGCTTTTGAGTGGTCGGTAGACTAGAAAAGCGTTTAAAAAAAAAAAATCCAAAATGCTATAACAGTACATATCTATTTACACTGATGGGAGGGGCTAAGTATCCACCTGCACATCGGCTCAGTGGGCTGTTTAGACTCCAGTCTGTCAGATTGTTCCTTGTGGAAACCAATGAATCCTTATTAGGAAGTCACGTCTGCTTGAAACAAACTGTTATTAGCACTTGAGTCCTGAAATCACCCATCATCTTTCAACGTCTCAGAGGAGATTATGAATAATGGTCTGTTGGCATTATATAAATTGGTGCCATCACCTTGAGGATATATCTATTCAGCGGAACAAAGTGTTGTCAGAGCAGTAGTTGATTTTCTTGGCATTGTCTCATCCTTTACTCACATACCAACAAACCGGAAAAACACAGGCTGCTACATTCCAGTCACTATGATTCCACTCACCGCTGTGTCACATCTAACATGTCATATGACTCAAGCCCCCCCTCCCCCGCAGCTAAAGGCCCCATTGTTTGGCCTTTGTCCCATTTTAGACATGGGTTTGTTACATACACATGCCTGGATAATTAGGTTAAAGTGGATGAGAGCTGAAGAACGAAGTTAACTATCATGAAAAACTACAGTTTACTTGAACTGTGTTTTTGTTATTACAATGTTTGTGTATTGTTTGATCACTTCTCTATCTATTTTTTGTTTGTTACAAATGTAATTATTATTATTTGAGATAATAAAGAATTGTGAAATGGGACCTATTTAAAAAGACACAAAGGTACATTCTCCTATACTTGACACTTCAGTTGTAACTAATAGTGCACGAGTGAGCATTGTTTCCGGCATGTGAATTCGAAGATCTGCGATAAGGCCTCTGACTGCTGCTTTGTTGACATTTGTGGAGGAAGAGCAGGGAGAGCGAGGCATGGGGGGGGGCAAAGCAAAGAGGATGAACTCTGAGTGGGGCCTCATACAAGTTTGACCTGTTTAACACCTGGAACACTCAACAATAAACCATTCTACATCATCTTCTTTCTATGTCAAAGGTTCTGCCATGAAAGCATATAAATGATACTAGTGAAAACCAGGGGGTGATTCATGTTATCAGTATTACAGTCCATTATAGATGAGCCAACGGTTTAATCAAACCCAAAGGTACTTTAGCCATTTCTGGCAACAACACTCATTGGCTTCTGAAGTCTCTCCATATTTTATAGATAATCCTTTTGATATCTACATAGTTCCCAGATAAGGCTGAGATAGACCTGAGTCCACAGCTTGATGGGCTAGATTGGATTAGTCTTTTCTAGATAATATCCACAGACCTGGTCAGGATAAAGCTTCCCTTCACAGCTCTGTTCAGTGTCTCTTTCCTCCATATCAGCCTAGCTTTGAGCGCCGGCGCATGTAGCTGCTGATGGCCCCTTTTTAACCATTTGCTGGACAGCATCACTTGACAGGCCGTGTCCATTAATATCCACTCTGAAAACCACGGGGAGTTGATTCCCTCTGTGTTTCAGGTAGAGGACTTTCGCTGAGTCAACACGTTCTCTTCAGTGTTTCCGTAGCTTGGTCAGAGCTTATAAACTGGACATAACCCATCCTGTGAATATACGCTCGGCCCATCAAATAATCTTCATCTTCACATTAATTTAGGTATAAGACAATAAATCACTTATGCCGTGTACCAGGCATGTGCACCAGGTACGTGCTCAAGCACCAGCCCTTTTGCCCTGGATGAGAAAAGTGCCCTTTCTGCTGGAGACACTTTTTTTTCTTCATTCATCAGCATTTAAGAATAAAAATGACTCTCTGTCATCAAGTCCCCCCAAATGTGTTTTGATATCCGATGGGGCATTTATTTGAGTTCTTGTGAGAATTTCGCCCCGACATGCTTGTACCATATTGTTTTATGTGGTATGTTTATTTGTTTTGTCTGTTCCAGTTTTACAAAGATCAATCCTGTATGAGCATTGCAGAGGGTAAAAGAGTAAACACAAGAAAAAACAACACTTGTAATAACTAACCCAGAGCAAGGCTTTATAACTTTTTTTACAGAGGTTTAATATTTCCCGGCATGATCGAGCGGTCGAGGTTAGTAAGTTGTTTATTATATGTCATTTTTCACTCCTATCATTTTGTAAATAAAAACTAATTGTAATTGTTAATAGAAAACATTTCATTTTGTTTAGCTCTCATGTGTTTTAATTACTTGCTAACTTCAAGTTACAGAGATCAATATAAAAGAGGAATCCCTTATGCGTATGTCTGGTCTCCAAACAATATTTTGTCACAAAAACACACAAGAAGTGACACGGATGTAGTCCTGACACGTGTTCACATAATAGCCTTTTATCTTTTTTACACATCTCCACTGTTGCCCTATGTAGATCAGTCACTGTGTTATGTGTACTCATGCAAGCGTCCATCCCCCAAGGTGCAACAACAACTTTGGTCTGTATTGCAAACCCAACACATAGCACACAGGCGACTCCTACGCCAGGCTTCTCCTCAACCCGCGATGTCATTGGCTGTAGCTCCCTGACAGACATTCTGACAGGAACAGATAATTAGCCTGCTAGAGGTCTGGAATGCGTCTGAGATCCAACTGTGAGCCTCTCAGCTTGTGTCCTTGAACAGTTCACACATGGCGCTCGAGTGCCGATGTGCAAGCTCAGAGACAACGTGGATTTACCTGTCTTCTGGGTATTTAGTCGGCGTGTAGGGCTGAAGTTGTTAGTGTGAACTAGGCTTTTTGTTAACTTGACTGACTATCGACTTACGTGGCAAAATGTCAACATGTACTCATGCATGGAACACAAACAGCTGCCTCTTCCTCTGTTTGTTTGACCCACCCACCTCCCTTCTTGTCAGATTGGGTCTTTACATAGGACAGCCTGGTGGGTTGCATTCAGACACTGTGGCTCCGTTGGTGTCAGACACCGAGGAGCACTGACCAAGGTAGCTGATGCAGTGGGAGAGAGAACAGGTTGGCTGAGTAGGCATATTTAAATTATGCATGCTAACTGGCATAATGACAGGGCATCAGCTGAAGGCCAACAACTTTGTCCCCTCTTAATTGCTGTACTCTGACTCCTGAGCTCAGGAGGACACACATTCTCACAGCCATCATTGTTTTTTGAAGAATTAGGTAGTTAGTAAGTAAATAAGGTTTATTTTTTAAACGGAAGACGGGTCACCTCTGCTGACGAACATAATGTTGATGACCAGACATGCTGGTTTCTCTGTAGCCTGCTGAAGCAGCAGAGGGCACTTTTCCATAGAGGATGAATTGGCCTCCGTTCTAGAGGCTACTTGTCGTTTCATCTCCTTCTCCTACTATCCCTTTATATGAGGAATATACACAGAGGCCAGGTTGCAGCAGGGGAGGAGGTAAAAGCAGTAATGTGAAAGAGGCTGAAGGAAAAGTAGAAGCTGAGTTTCTCAACTCAAAATAATCTAAAAATGAGAGCAGGTCTTTTTTCTTCCGGTTGCAAAAGAAGTCTGCCGTTCTCATGCGCAAAGCTGTGGCCGCTGACACGCTCATATCATCAACACCACTGTGAGAAACGTAAAGCACAAGAACATCTGCACCAACAGAATCAGTTCCACATCTAATTTGTTTCAGAAAAAAGCTGAACAATAAATGCTGGCATATGACCAAAATAATATAATGAAAAGCCAGTTGGAGCAGAACTTAAATGTGAATCAGCTGCATATAATTCACTCGACACAATTTTCACCTACTTTCATCAACTTGCAGAATCAGTCATTTGTTATTTGACCTGAGGTTGCAACCTAAATGTTCCCTTTTGAGTGCAGTTGAAGATTTCAAGAATCAGCCATCTGGCATCTCGTATCACAAATCTGTGGCAGGGCGTTCCAATATTTAACCCCACCAATATGCTCAAAAGCTTTTAAAGGCCAGATCTTAAAGTCACTTGACACGTTGTATCTAAAGGTTGCAGGTAGTGATAATGTGCGTGCGTGCGTGTTCACATACTTCCATACAGTATATGCATAGCCAATGTTTTGCATTTACCAATGAACTACACAACACTTTCTCAACTCAGGCAGAATGGTGAAGAACACTTCAGTTGTTTCCTCTGGCTACAGGCAGAGAAAACAGTGACACAATTTCCTGTTCAAGGAATAGTATTTTTCTAATTGAATCAGTTGTGTGAATATTGCTTAAAGGGCAAGATAGGGAGAAAATAAAGTCGTTCAGATATGTAATGACAAAGTCAAGCTTTTCTCACAACTGTTCTACAAATGAATCAAATCACAGAGCCTGAAGACAGTCAGATTAAGTTAATATCAATATTGACAGTTAGATTGAAATCTGATTGAAATTTGAAATCTCTGTGATCAAGCTCACCCATGTCTTGTGCCAGGAGTCTTTTGGCAGTAGTAGTATTAGGGAATCTGGTCTTAGTCAATAGTATAATTATAATAATAGTATACAAATAATGAAGGAATGAAAACACTCAAAACATCTCTGGTGTCCAGCCTTGTGTGCCATGCTTATAATCATGGTATGCTGGGTTGGGATAATTTGTAGCTCGGCCTGAATGTAGCATCAAGTCAAGGCTGTGTCCTCCCCGGCATTCCTGTCCCTTTCCTCATGAGGAACAAAAGAGCTTTATGTGCCTTTATTGATGTATCTCAGCTGTGCTGTAGTTTGGGTGTAATAATAATAGTTAAGACATATTGACAATTGTGAAGAGTGTTGTATTGTTCGTCAACTTTAAATTTCAACTTTCAACTTGACTTGTCCCAGAAGGCAAAGTGGTTTTGCAGCATAGAGTACACTATGGAAGATACATGAAATACGTCTGTCATGTCTGAAACTCCACAACTGTGCTTCATTGGGACGAGAAGCACATTCTAAATTTCAAGGACTTTGTTGAGATAAGGAGACCTCCCGAGACCACTTCCATGAAGTGTGTATTCATGCCCTAATATGTGTGTTATCTAGGTAGCCCTGGGGAGTGCTAATTCAGTGTGTGTCAGGTCTACTTTTCAGTACCGAAGGCAAAGCACTCACAAAGATTTCTGCCTTATCTCTCTTTTCTCCCCCAGCTGCTCCAAAACTCATACCAAAGAAAATTATTTTTGCTTTGTGCAGGACTTTTGATTAATGTGGTGAGGACAAGGTGTGTGTGTGCGTATAGTGTGTGTGCGTGTGCGTATAGTGTGTGTGTGTGTGTGTGTGTGTGTGTGTGTGTGCGCAAAATAAGGGGGATTATGAACTGTCAATCAATTTGCTCTCAACTGTAAAATTCTCTGAAGGCATGGCGGAGGATTAGAGCTGGATCAAGGCACTCATTCAGGCTGTTAGATTCTGTTTGAAACAGAAAGGAGAGAGCAAAGAGAAGGGTGGACTGAAGCCGGAGGGAGGGTCAGAGGCAGCCGGATAATGATAGGACTGTGCTGCAACACCTGCAGCTTTGGGAGAATCCTTCACAGAAGCTGAAGTCAGTGACCAGATAAAGTGCATGTACGTGCAGAAGGAACCGTGTCTGTGTGAGAATTAATATAAGAGTCAAACCCTCTCATGTATGAAGGTAGAATGTAGAAAGTAAAAGAAATCGATGCCACAAGACTCGTTTTTTACCACCATCTCCTTACTTTATGTGTATCTGAAGCTAAAGCTTCTGTATATATTTGTATTTGTTGTAGAAGCCTTTATTGGGAACACAGTTTCTGGGTTGGACTCTCATGGCCATTTGATAAGTGAGCTATCTGGCAATCTACCCATACAAGGTGTGGCACAATAACTGTACACTGATGCTTGTCACCCTCTCTCTCTTCCTCTCCCATTGCCTTTCTCTCTTTAATACAATGTGTTTTTCCACTGCTGTGTGGGTGGAAAAAAGAGGTATCAAAGTGATTGTGCCCCCTTGTTGTCGATAAGTCCACCAATCGGTTGTGCTTGTCTTACTTAACTAAGATTTATTTATGTAATGCGTCATATTTTCTAAATGTTTTTTTCATGCTGAATGACTTATTTTCAAGAAGCTTTATTCAATTAAATGAAATTCAGGTTATTTTGTATTGCCCAATATCACAAATGACAAATTTGACTCAAAGGGCTTTACAATCTGTACACATACGACACCCCTGTCCATGGATCTCACATCAGATTTATCCACATCTCTGGTGAACAATATAATTAAAGTGTTGCTTTTGTGTGCTTCTTTGTGGAAGAATACGGTTAGACAGATATGTTGATTAAATCAACTCATCGACTATTAACCAAGACTCAGTTCAGTTTGCATGGTCAGGGGTTACCGTATTTTTTGCACTATAGGGCGCTTTGGATTATAAGGTGCACTGTCAATGAACGATCTATTTTTGATCTTTTTTCATATATAAAGCGCACCGGACTATAAGGCGCATTAAGAGAAACAAAACAGTCAAATAAATCAGTCAGGGGGGGGCTAGTGAGCTTTTTCTGATTGGCTGTTGTGTAGCCAATGTGTTTTTGATTGGTTGATAAGTGGCCCCGCACAGCAGAACTCAGGGGGGGCGTTTGATTTCTCCACCGTGAGGGGCATTGCGGCTCATGTCTGCGCTCTGCGCCGGCACATTAAAACATTAAATAGCCAAGCTTTTTTTTTCAGCGTGAGAAATTGGATTTAAAAGCAAGACAAAACGTAAGGCCTTGGCCCTTTACGAATGGGATGACACTGAAGCAAATTAGATTCTCTGATGTTTTCCTTATTAGTGGACAAAGATACATCTGTGCTTCTAACAGGCTCCTAATCAACATCCCAATGCTCTTCAAATTACTCATTAGTGTTGTAATCTGGTGGATCGGATTTTTTTATATTGATGCTCACATTTTAGTTTGCGATAGCCCAAAGTGGAGAATAAGAAATCAACCTTATGGTCTGGTCCAGGCACGAGCACAGATAGACCCCTAGTGGTGCTCAAGCACCTGCTCTTTTGCCCTGGATGAGATTAGTGCACTTTCTACTGGAGACACATTTTTTCTTCATTGTCAGTATTTAAGAATGAAACTTACTCTCTCTGTCATCAATTCAGGCAGGCATCTTCTGTGTGTTGTATAAATGCTATTTAGACAATTTCGAAATAATGTTACATTTATTAATTCATTTTATAAATGTCACAATTCAATTCAATTCAGTTTATTTGTATAGCCCACAATAATTCACAGCTAGAAAATAGCAACTAAACTATAATGCTAGCTTTCTGTGTCACATTACCCTTGTGCCACATTGTTTTACGTGGTATGTTTCTCTTTATTTAGTCTCTTCCAGTTTTACAAAGATCAATCTTGTATGAGTAATTGCAGAGGGTGAAAAGAGTAAACGCAAGAAAAAACAACACTTGTAATAACTACTTACTAACCGAGAGTGAGGTCATGCCGGGAAATATAAGACTTCCGTAAAAACGTTAGAAAGCCTCAATCTGATATTTCCCGGCATGGCCTCACTCTGGGTTAGTAAGTAGTTATTACAATGTTGTTTTTTCTTGCGCTTACTCTTTTCAGCCGAGCGGTCGAGGTTAGTAAGTTGTTTATTATGTCATTTTTTCGCTCCTGTTGTTTTGTAAATAAAAACAAATTGTAATATGTCATTTGTTCAGCTCTTATGTCTGACGACACAATGTGTTTCAGGTGTTTCCTAGCAACCAGTTACTTGCTCACTTCAAGTTACAGTGATCAATAGATAAATCATGTTGCCGATGGGTGCCCTTTTTGGGGGGTTTGAGCACCGGCCCCCAAAATGTCTGTGCACGTGCCTGGTCTGGTCAAATGATCTAAACATTGAGCCTCCTGAATGCATCAGGGTTCATACAGAGATGTCTAACAGACAGATAATTGCAACAGCAGTCCTCAATCCACTGAGTCGAATTGCAACCAAGATAAAATCAGTCTGGTGAAGTGGTGCCATGCTTACTCTCAATATATTAATTTGATTTAGAGAAAATTACTGATGATTCAGCCGCACATATAGTCACATATTGTGGAGTACTACATGACCAAGGAAACCCATCAACTCTCATGTGACGATGATTTAGCTTTTATTTATTTTTTTAATGAGCTTGGTATGCTAATCGGCTTGTTAACAACGATCTACGCAAGGAATACAAAGCCAGAACACCAGAAATATTGCCCCTTGCTACCAGAAGCTTATTGTGGTCAGACCGATGAAGGAGCCTTGTCCTCAAATTCTCACCGACTTGAAAGTACTGTGCATGTGTGCGTGTATGTTGGGGGTGGGTCCGGTGCACTTAGCTGACAGGCTAAGTGCTTTCTAGCACAATCTTTAATGATCCATAACGAGCAGACAGTAAGAGCGGCACTGCTCAGCAATGTGATGAAGGGAGTGATACAAAGGGAGGATGCCATTCATGACTGGTGAAAGTCAGGGATCTCTCCCAGAGACTTGCCAATACAGCACCTTCAGAATACGGTCCATGCACAGGTCGGTTACGTTGACATATCTTAATATAGATAGCAGTGAGGCTACGACGCTTTGAAAAGTGTGGGACTGAATTAGCACAGAGCTGCTCTGAGTGCATTTTAAGAAGGTATGTGGCATTATTTGCAAAATGTATTAAGCATATGGATGCATGAGAAAGACAGAGCAGGCTGGAATGCACTAAACAATGGCCCTCTGCTTCAAGGCATGCTGGTGGGAGCAGGTAGTAGTTTAAACTCTGCAAGAGGAATCCACTGGGACTCACCAAGCCTGTTCTGACCTCCACACCACAAGTCACTGGCCTTGTCCTTCGTCTTCAGATTCAGCTGGCAACAGGAAGCCATCCTGAATGTTTTTTTTCTCCTCCACGTCATAAAACCTGAGCTGTCTTGCCAGAATGTACCCAATGGATTTCTCTGTTGTGACAGTACTGGGGCAGATTAGAATAATGCAAAGGTAAACAAAGACTCTCTTTGCCTCCTATTGAGCAGCTGCTAAGCATAGGATACTCAGGCTTTATTATACTGTCAACAGCAGGCAAATAACGATGAATTTGCTTTAATTTTCAACGAACATGTCTAAGTACGCAGTGATCGTGATTAAACTCTTCATCTGTCAGGGTTTCAGGGAAGACGTGCCTAAACCAGCCAGCAGCTCCTCCTATGCTGGAATGCAGCAAATGCTGTGTGTAGGTAGAGAAAGATGTTGTGAGACATGTAGGGGCAGATGGAAGAGTAGGGGGATGCTTTTTGGGCCTCTGAACAAACCTAAGTGAGTCTAACCCTGCAGGCAGACACTAGAATCAGCCTCTGCCACATCCTGCTAGTCTAATTTCATTAGTCCCCCCACCCCCTCCCCCCCTCCCTCCACTGTTGGAGAGCCGTTGTAGTTCTCTTGTTCCACAAGCAGCAACACAGAGATGTGCTAATACCATGTGTATTCACGCTGAACAAACAAATCTCTGCAAAATTATAAATAATAGCAACTAATATTACGGTTCCAGTTCATCTTTCTCTTGAAACATCTTCTGCTTTTGAGGATATCATGGTTTTTGTAGCAGTCAGAGAAATCGGAGACTCCCTCACATGTGTTCAAACCTCCTGCACGCATTTTAGAACTCCAACAAAAGCTGTGATTAACCTGACTGGGTTGTGAAGCTTTGTGTGGTTACTGGCACAGGTTCCAAGAGTGGTCCCGCAGGTTCCAAGACACTGGTCCCGCTCAGAAACGACTTAAAGGAATAGTCCACCAAAAAAGTTATCCCTCTGTTATTTCCATGAACATAACTTTAAAAACAACACAAATATGTCACAGTGACAGCCTGTGCTAAAAGTAGATCCCTTGGCTATGAACTGAAGATGTATTTTTGTGTTTATGAGAGAATTTGAATGAGCACAAACCCACGCTAAAAATAATCAAGTATGACATATTTCACATTATATAACATTGTGGGTAGTATTTATATTGTACTGCAGTTTGTATTATTTATTGTAAAACACATTTACATCAGCTTGCCCTGGGTGAATTCTGCTAAAAGACTCAGTCTTAAGCTAAATGATACAGGAGGTCTTAGCGCTGGAGGTGAAGATATGGAACGTTACATGACCTTCACATCATCACTCCACAATCACACACTCATTCCCACAAAAGGGTTCACTGTATAGGGAACTACAAACTCGTGCATGAAAAGAACTGTGAACGTGAATTTGTTGCAGTGAGACAAACCAAAAGAGAAAACGATGTCTGTCTGCCAGCCAATCAAAATGGACCTTTTGATATGAGGTGTTATAATATAATAATGGCTGGTAATGTCAGGCTACAGATTGACACTTAAATCCAAACTAAAATCGTTAGTGTCTCAGACTTAATCTCAGACTGATACAGATGGTGCTGCTGCGAGATATTGACATACGTATTGATGGACATATGGCGTCTTGATTGACGTTTATGCTGGCAACAAATGATCTGTTAAGTGCCAGCAACTCTATCCATCACTAACGTTGACCCCAACAGCTTGGTTGCAGGCCTCCAGTGGTGTACTTTTACACCCTGCAGATGGTGCAGGACTGTCCTCTTTAAGTGCTGACATCGAATCCATCGGTTACCTCTGAGAGTTATCCCAAATCCCTCAAGTTGTATTCTAGCGTCCCTGAGGGAAAAAAAAGGCAATCAAGAATGAAGACTAGGATCTTCGGTTTGTGTGAAAGATTTGGTTCTTTATCGCTGTTAAAGTCAGATTTCTTTCCCCTGATGTATTTATTACAAATGCAGGCTGTTTGACCTTGGTAAAGATAACTCATCTCACCCTCTCTTGCATACCATTTCATCATTATTCAACACTGTGTCTTTTTAGGACTGGTGATACATTTGAATTACCACAAGTAAATGTAATGTAAATGTGAATGTAGTAATGCTTAAAGGAGGATTTATTTTGGAGGAAAAGAAAGTGGTCTTCATTCCGAATTAGCCGTACATTTGCCAGAAAAGATCAGATTAAAATGTAAACTGCAGGATCAAGTGTATCCCCTAACTGACACAGTGCGGGGGACTGGCCTTAATCTGATCCATGCATCATGCTGGAGCTAATTACCATCTGCTCACTTCCTGGTCCTAGAATACTGGCTTGTGTTCAATTACATCTCCCGAAATAAGATTACAGCTTTAATTTTTTTATTTTTGGGAGGAGGAGCTGCGTGGCTACATCTTCTCCAGGTGAGGGCCAGCATGTAAGCCAGCTGCTTATTTATCCCACTGTATTGTAGGTCTCAGAGCAGTGAAGTGAATCTACCGCTACAAAGTCCTTACTGTGCATGACACTTCTATCCTAACCTCCCAGATTAGATAACGACCATGTTCCGCCTTCCATTTAGCTCCAACATCTTTGTGGAATATTCTGTGAATTTCAGTTTTTCGCCATCGTCTCTCCTGCTCTTCTTTAGTTCAATATTTATGTTGTGCTGTTCATGAACACACTACATTCTAGTGGCCATTAGAGCCCTTATATATATATTAGAGATGCACCGATCAGGTTTTTTGGGCCGATCACCGATCACGGAAATCAGTGTCAGCCGATCACCGATAATACCCATCACCGATCACTGAAATAGTATCTGCCGATCCCATAATACCGATCACGGCGTCGATTGAAGCATTCTATTTATTGTGTAGCATTATTGCCTAGGACTATGAGGAAATACACATCTAAAGCACCTCAAACATTAAAGAAATTACAGATTTCTTTAAACATTTATGACTTTTACTTTGAAAACTGTACTAATTGATACATTACAATTGTTTGATTGCTATTTTAGGGGATTGATTTCAGATATATATGGAACACATCTGCATTATTCATTTCCTGGAACTCTTGGGGAAATCTATATACAGGACTTTTTTAACATACAAAAGTCTGACTTATTTTTATAAACTCTTCCTTTGTACAGTAAAAATGTTTTAATGATAGCATAATTTAAGCTAAATCTCAGAAACGATCTATAAAGATACAAAATCAGTTAATTGTTAACTTGTATATGTTAATGAATGATTTGTCGACATCTTATTTTGAAAAACGGATGTTGTTTCAAGTGGTTCTTTCCGCTAACTTTGCAAAAACCTGGTGTTTTGTCACGTAAATCCTTCCGCTAACTTTATCAAACCCCTCCGCGCTCCCGGTGCAATGCGTTTACCGTGAACATCAGCGCGGCTAACGTTGGCGCTGCGGCACATTAAAACATTAAATAGCCGAGTTTTTTCAGCGTGATAAATACGATGTGTGTGAGTTAAGACCGAAATGCGTGAGTCTCACGCTCAATGCGTGAGACTTGAGAGCCCTGGATGCTCGGAGCTGCATCTCATCGCACAGGTCGCGGCACACTTCATGTTTCATACGGCGTTGTGTCTGATCAGCGTGCCGTGTTTTAATCGTGTCGTGCCAGTCTTATCAGCACATGTCGTGTTCATGTTGTGGGATCGACAGCAGACTGTACGGTTCATTGAACGGGTCTCCCTGAAACACCTGAGCCAGGTGAACTCAGCAGCCACAATTTCCTGCCTTTTTTCGCCACAACCGTTTCCTCACAACCTGAGTCGGACTCATTCTGGGGATTTGTCTTCTCCATATCATGAGGTTTAGGAAGAAAGTACGAACTGACAGTCGCTTCGCCGTGGTCCATTGTTTACAGAGACACCGCTATTGGACTCTTTGGATTCGCGCGATAACCCCCAAGACCCGCCTCCTCTCACACATCAGCCTATAGCCGTGCTCCCCCCGCTCTCACACACAGGCCAGCCGCCTTCTTCTTCTTCTGTTTTTGTCTCCTTTTTTCTTCTTCTGGAGTTAATGTCGGTTAGCAAACCAGTCATTCAGGCATTACCGCCAACTATAGTGGGCTGAAGTATAGAACAAGTGTGTCAGCAACAAAAATATGTAATAAAAAAAAAAAATCTGCTAATTTACTGGTCGCGCATGCGCGAGTTGATGAAAAATTTACTCGCATTGCGTCTAATTTTAGGCGCAAAATGCGACCATTTGGTCGCAGTCTGGAGCCCTGCCATTGAACATCTCTGGAGAGATCTGAAAATGGCTGTGCGCCGACGCTTCCCATCCAACCTGATGGAACTTGAGAGGTTCTGCAAAGAAGAACGTGAGAAACTGCCCAGAAATAGGTGTGCCATGCTTGTGGAATCATACCCAAGAAGACTTGAGGCTGTAATTGCTGCCAAAGGTGCTTCAACAAAGTATTGAGCAAAGGCTGTGAATACTTAAGTACATGTTATGTTTTCGTTCTTTATTTTTAATAAATGTGCAAAAAAAATTTCTTCACTTTGTGGGTTGTTGTGTGTAGAATGTTGAGGAAAATAATGAATTTAATCCATTTTGGAATAAGGCTGTAACATAACAAAATGTGGAAAAAATTAAGCACTGTGAATACTTTCCGGATGCACTGTATATATATATATATATATATATATATATATATCGCTTACAGGGTGGCAAGAGGAGGCTGCCTGTGACCACCAAGACTGTTAGGAGGTGGTTTCGGGGGGCGAATGACGCCCTGCAGGACTGCTTTGAGTCAATAGACTGGGATGTGCTGTGTGCACAACATGGGGAGGACATCCACAGCATGACGGACTGCATCACAGAATACAAACACTTCTGTGTACATGCCACCATACCAACCCGGACTGTACGCTGCTTCCCAAACAATAAACATGGATCACCAGTGGCGTGAAAACACTTCTTAATAAGAAGAAAGCAGCTTTCAGGTCTGGGCACAGGGATGAGCTCAGAGTCCAGTGCAACCTGAAGGTGAAGCTCAGGGAGTGCAAGGAGGCCAAACTCCAGCAGAACAATATAAGGGAGGTGAGGACCGTAATGGAGCGGATAACTGGCTTCAAGGTTGGAGGGGGACAACAAGGAGGTTCACTGGAGAGGGCCAACAAGCTAAACCGTCTCTTCAATAGGTTTAGTTTACAGCCCTCATCTGTCTTCCACACACCACACCTCACAAACACCTCCCCCTCTGCCCCCCCTGGTGAGCTGCACAAAGGGTTCTTCTACCCCACCCCCTCCTCCTCCTCCTCCTCCTGCCTCCTCCCTCCTCCCTCCTCCCTCCTCCTCTCTGTGACGACTGACTAGGTGAGAAGACAGCTGGGAGACTCCACCAAGGCAAAGCTGCAGGATCAGCTGCATCAACCCCAGGGTCCAGAAGATCTGCACTATCCAGCTGTCTGGTGTCCTGCAGCACCTCTAACCTGAGCTTGAGACAGGAGGAAGTCCCGGTGCTGTGGAAGACATCGTGCCTGGTCCCTGTTCCAAAGAAATCAACTCCATCGGGCCTCAAGGAACTCCGACCAGTTGCCCTCACATCCCATGGTGCTGGAGAGGCTGGTCTTGGCCCATCTTCGACCGCAGGTGAAATCCTCACTGGACCTTCTGCAATTTGCATACCAGCCTTTTCTGTGAGTGGACGATGTCATCATGTACCTGCTGCAACAAGCTCAGTCACACCTGTATGGAATCGGTGGCTGTATGAGAATCACTCTCTTTGACTTATCCAGTGCCTTCAACACCATCCAACCACTACTGCTGATTGAGAAGCTGCGGGGGGTGGGGGTCAACGTGTCCACCGTCTCTTGGATAACTGGACAGTTTGTCCGACTGGGCCGTGTGCTGTCTGAAACGGTGGCCAGTGATGTTGGAGCCCCACAGGGAACTGTTCTGTCTTTCTTCCTGCTCACCCTGTACGCCACTAACTTCCAGTATCATGCCAGCTGCAGAAGTTCTCTACAGTGGTCGGCTGTATAAAGGATGGACGGGAAGTGGAGGCAGTTGCTCATTGCAGCGTACTATAATGATAAAACATGATGACACGCACATATATGCATTCGTTTTGTTTTGCACATTATCGTTGTTTTGAAAAGATATGCAGTGTAAAAGTCTTTATTGTCAAATATTCTAACTTGTTTTGTCTTAGTTTTTTTACACGCACTTTATTGTTATCTTGAAAAGATGTTCAGTGCAAAACAGGTTAATTGCAGCCACAATAAGCTAGGGTTAGGGTTAGGGTTAGGGTTTGCCAAATGTTAGTTATTATTTGCACAGATAGAACTATGTATTCCAATAAAGTCATTGAAAACGTGTACTAGTTTTTTGTCTAAAGGAGAAAACTGGTTTGATTATCAAATTTGTTGAAGAATTCATATAGTGCATTTTAATTGTCGAGAGTCTTTAAATGTTAACTTTTCCAACTTATTTTAGGTTGGCAAAAGCACCAACTATAGGTGTTTGTTTTTATCGGTCGGTTCATTTTATTTCTTAAAGCTACCAGAAAGAACTACCATTTTGAGTTTATTTTGGCGGCCCCTGTGGACAAACGCACCAGAGTGCCTTTTACTGCAACGTCTAACTGCGCAATCCCCGTTCTGGAGCAGTCGGATGAAGCTCTGCTCCAGAACTGGGGTCTGAGCTGAACTGAGTTCCTGGAGAACCTGCAATATTAGTTCTGATTTCAGTGGAACTCAGTGGCACTGTTGATGAGCACAAATCAACAATCCTCCCTCTGATGGGCTCGTTCACTTACGTAGGTCATATGGAGGCATCAGTGATGAACTCGGACTGTTTCAGGTCCAGTTTCCTCTTAGAAACTGAAAGTTACACCGTAAACTTTTGCTTTTGAAGATGTATTTCCTATCCAGCTTTTCCTTCGTCCCCTGCACAATTCTGGCAGCTTCAAATACACGGCACACGTATCTTAGAGGTGCTGCAAGTTTGGAAAATGTTACTACCCAGCTATATTTACTAGTTATACTATTTGGTGATAAAATTGCATAATGTACGCACGCTTTGTAGCTAACAGGATTTTGACAATTTTAACATAGCTTCTCCCTTCTATTTTCTGTAAGCCACTGCAACAATCACCTTTGTATGAATGTGAAATGCAGTAACAGGAAATTGATTTGGTGAACAAACCAATTTAGTTCTTTACCATATGAAGTTTTCAGGAAAACTGGTTATCATAGTTGTCCATCCAGCTGGATGGACACCACAATGTGTTGACTTCTCCATAACTGTTGTGTGTTCAAAGTAACCGGCAATACATTTAGCGGACTCCTCTGAATTACCATGTGACCTGCTTCTTGCATTACCAGAGAAAACATGCCGCTTTTTCACAGTACCATTCATTAAACCCTGACTAGTGTTGCACGTTGTGTTTATGTGTGCTTTCATTTGAAAGCATGATCTCCTTGAAGAAAAACAAACAATGATTCTTTGTGTTATTGGAAGTCTCACAGCAGATGACGTTTTACGCCGGCTGCTCTCTGAATACACATAACCAATCATAACTGACATTACTTATTCCATCATATAGGAGGAAAGAATATAGTACAATTTGAAATACAATAAAGAAAATCATATGCTCACTTTCTCATCCTAGACCTTCATTGATGATTTCATATGAAGTTAACGTTTATCTCACTTATCACTGATAAATGGGTAAAAAATTGGGTTATATTAGAAAAAAGACTTCTCGTATCAACTTTGAAGAGAAAGTGATACAGGGACTCTTTCTCGCTGTTGTTAGAGATATCTGATATCAGTAAAGAGGAGCATTGCCTGGGCCAGACCACTTTAGTTAGCAGCTGCTCTTGAAAGACCAGAATCTGAGTTGCTTCTTGTTCTGCCTGTTTAGCTCAAAGTGAAAGAGTTGGAGCGTGGAGACCTTGGTGTCACTCCACTCTGCCCTGACCTTCATCCATTCATCCATCTTCTCTCCACCCTTTTTTCTGTCTTCTTTCCACGTTGCACATGACTGGGCCGCCATAGCAACTACTCCACCTCAGCGCACCCTCATTTCTGTGGACAGAGGAAACCCCATTTCCTTGCGTTGCAAATGGAGCACTAAGCTCGACCTCATCGAGCTTGATATGGTGGCATTGTAACATTTGTTCACACCTCTCCATTTCTAGATATTTCGACTTTGGTGGAGCTGCCATGTCAAATCTCTCAGGGATACAGGACCCGTATTTAATTAGACTAGACTTTTTCTGTTCTGAATGTAAACCACAGCAACAAATTCTCCGGGCAGATAATATGCCCGACATGTCCTTCATATTAAAAATTAAAAATATGTTTGAGCACCAAGTCTCACAATGTAAACACAGAGTCCTAGCTGTGTTTGCTTAGTTTGGTCCAGCAGGTCTGGTCGTTTGGTCGGCCGTGTGCTGTAATTGTCTCAAAGGCCACTGGACTTGATGCACACGCTTCCTTTTCAGATGTTGGATCAATGTGTTCTTTCATATGCCATTAGTAATAAACAAGAGAAAAACAATAGATAAAAATGGAGTGAAAGTCATGGGAGCTACTAGCCACAGCAAGTACATGTACATTGCCATAGCAAAGGTAATAGTACAGAATGTATTTGATGATAGTAACAGTGTGTCCCCTTTTTCTTGCAGTGTCGGCTACAGAAGGTATGACTGCCTTGTATGGAGATGTCATTGTTGTCCCATGCAACAGTGGAGCTACGACACCAGAAGATCTGATGTTCGTCAAGTGGAAATATGTAAGTAGATTCTGTGACAGTTTCACATATCTTTTTCAATCAGTTTGATTTGTCTTTTTAATATATTGTGACGTGTATGAGGGTTACTGAAGGCACATTTTTCAAAGACCTTCAATGACGTGGAAGAAGAGGAAAAGGAAGCCCATATGATACATTTGGCTTTTCTTTAGTGTACATGACTACACTTTGTCTATTTCATCACAACTGAGTGACAAAAGCATTGTCTTTTTCTGGAAGAACTAGAAAAATACTTTTCTGCACATGATCTAATTATAGATTAAGCATTTTGAAATGTTTTCTCCTGTGATAAATACTGTAATAAACCCAATGAAGAAGAATTTCCACACTTTGGTATCAATAAAAGTGCACGTTCCTTTTTTCTTTCTATTAAAACATGGTTTCCGTGTCATATCAAAGATGTTGGGTAAATATGGATCATCATAATCTGCAGTGTAAATAAACAGAAACAATTAGATCAATCTGTGATGCTGAAGCTGCTAATTATAGAAGAGACAATATGACTAGCGTTTGTTTTCCATGGAGTTACAGCTTTCAATTAAATAATAGTTTGATGTTCTTTGGAGGTTTGCTGAAATACAATAGTTACATGTTGGGTAATATATGCTAAGCTAATTGAAGAACTGTGATGTTCAGATTTACCACATCACTGAACCGGTCTGTCTTCTCTGCCTCTTCAGGAGAAAGATGATGGCACTGTTGGCGATCTGTTGATCAAACAGGCCCGCAATGACCAAACCACGATTCAGGCCACGGACGATTATGCCGTGAGGGTCAGCATCGACGACAAATTCAGCCTGCATATCACCAAGGCCTCGCTTAAAGACCAAAAGACCTTCACCTGCATGGTGGTGTCAGGCTCCGAACTTTCGGAGTACCCCGTCTCCGTACTTGTTTACAGTAAGCTCCGACAAAACACTACAAATGTCAAACCTTCATTGATGATTTCATATGAAGTTAACGTTTATCTCAGACTTCCTGTTGGACTTGGTTTCAGTTTAGTGAGCTTTTACTTTAAAGTCACGATGGCAGTCTTTCCAACCTGTGATATTTCTGTTACACTCCAACACTGCATGAATCCAAACTGAATTCTGCCAGAGGAAAAAGAAGAATATTCCCCACCATGAAAATCATCATTAATCTGTACAGTGCACCTGTGGAGACTGAACCATTGGCCAGCGCACGACCCCGGTTACCTGAGCTACATCAATGCCTAGAGTCTATCACTTATTCATCATCTAGGTGGTAGTTTTACAGAGGACAATAAATCCTGTCCTCCAGCTTGAATATTAATATTGCAGCTCCAGTAAATATTTCAATGAACCAGGCTTTCTACAAGCCAGGTGTTGGCAGTTACATGTTTATACTCACTGTGCCCCTCTGTACTGTAGATAGATTTAGAAGTTATTGATAGTATGAAGGACATCCAAACAACTTCATGAAAATCCTCCCTGAGCCAATCTTTGTGATTCTTAGACATGAATGTCCCCTATTGTGTTTGCAGAGAAGCCGTCTTCAGTTCAGATCATGGACAAGTCTGAAGTGCTGCAGAAGGACAAGGCAACAACAGTAAGAGTCACTACAGCCTTTACATTGTAATGCTCTGTGTGAAACTGTTCTCCAATACCACATGCATTCTACACATATGAATGTGAGTGTAGGCTTTGGTGTCCCCGTAGTGTTATGTGCTGAATGTAAAGGAATAGGATGGGGAAAACCGCTGAGAGTATTGAATGCTAATCTGGGCTGCAGGCAGGAGACAGACATGTTGGTAGTGCACAGCCCAACAGCCCGAGGCGTTCAAGGAAGTCTGGTACAGGAGTCAATATGAGATTCACGATTCAGCTGCTGTCAGAGCAATTCTATGGTGAAAGATGACTAAGCTCTCTATCATAATTACTCTTAAATTACTTGTCAGACTATGACAGCATGTGCACAACTGTGTGCTTTAAGAACAACACATACTAACTTTCATTCATAGTTAAACACACACTCCAGCAAAAATGTCTCTCCTCGTGTTGCTCTTTATTTGTATTCCCTGAACACAAATACGCACCGTTATAAATATATTTTGGAAAAAGGACTTTTTAAAAGCAGCACGTTCACAGTGGTTATCTGCCTCCTCTCTAGCACAAGTATTCCACCACGAATACACATTTATTATGGACCAAGCGAGTGCTGCTGCCTCCATCACTACACTCAAAAAAACGATTCAAGCCCTTCTTAGAGGTAACTCAATTAAATATTATTTAAAACATTCAAATAAATCAATTGCAAAACAAAGATATTTATATTTCATGGGTGCAACACAAAATGTAGGAATACTTTCATTATTAGATTTATTTAGGTTGCAATCACAAAAACGATTCAAGTCTTCTTAGAGGTGACTCAATTAAATATTGTTTGATACATTGAAATAAATCAATTACAAAACAAAGATATTTATATTTAATGTGTGTAACCCAAAATGTAGGAATACTTTCATTTATTAAATTTATTTAGGTTCCACTCACAAAAAACGATTCAAGTCTTCTTAGAGGTGACTCAATTAAATATTGTTTAATACATTGAAATAAATCAATTACAAAATGAAGATATTTATATTTAATTGGTGTAACACAATATATAGGAATTCTTTCATTTATTAGATTTATTTAGGTTAGATGGTGTGCATATCAACTCAAAATGTATGCGTTTAATTGGGGACTACCCTTAGCACATGGGCCAGCTGAATATCGGTTGTTTCACAAGGTGAACACGCTTTCAGGGCTGGTGTGGTGGGTAGCACTGTCGCCTCACAGCAAGAGGGTTGTGGGTTCGATTCCCGGTCAGGGCGGTCCTATTGTGTGGAGTTTGTTCTCAGTGTGGGTTCCCCAGCTTCCTCTCAGTCCAAAGACTTGCAGTCGGGTTAATTCATCTCTATATCACCCTATGAGAGTGAATGGTTGTATGTCTATGTGACCCCTGGATGGACTGGTGGCCTGTCCAGGTGACCGACCCCCCCCCTCGCCCAATGTCAGCTGGAGTCGGCTCCAAAGACCCCAATGAGGATAAGCGGCACTGAATAGAATATTTAATTTCCAATTTATATTTTGAGTTGGACAAACACAAATTAATTTGATTGAATGAATATTGTTATTTTATTTTAGATGTGTTTGATACGAATGAGTTGGACTAACTCAAATGAATTCAATTTAATGAATATCGTTATTTTATTTTAGATGTGTTTGATAAAAATGAGTTGGACTAACTCAATTACATTGTATTGCACTGATGTGCTAAATTTGAGTTGGAGTTGCATATAATTATTGGATGGAAAACCTGCCAACACTTTAATTGAGTTCATCCAATGAGCCATTTCTTTGAGTGTATTCCCACCGAGGAAATGCAGTTCCGTTGAACAGCTTTGAGCATTTTGTGGTGAGTGGAGAGAGACGAGTAGAGAGGTAGGGTAAGATAAAAGTGGGAGTGGAAGAGAGGGATTTCAGTTTTGATCATTTACGGGAGGGATCATGGAAGGTACTCGAGTGGAATTCCAAATTAGAGGAGTGTCGTGTTGAGTGGTGGAGAATGCAGCAAGCCTGAACGGTCTCGGCCGAGGTTGCATTTTGATTTGATCACAAAAGTCAGCCTGTGTGTATTCTTTACACATAAGTGAGCAATGATGTCAGATGATATATAGCAGATACTGGAGCAGTTTTTGTTCTTGAAAATCAGGTGAGCGGTTCCTGCATTTTCTCAAGGACAGAGGGAAAGTTTGATTCAATTAAATACAATTAATTTTGTATAACCCAGAATCACAAATCATCTGCCTCAGATGCCATTACAATCTGTACACATACAACATCCTCTGTACCAGAACCTGTTGACAGTTATAATTTATCTTAAGAAGACAGTTTATATTATGACAACTGTTTTACTATGTTGTCATAGATTATCAGGGTTAATTAAGGACAAATACATGTACGCTTGTGTGTACCTCTGTGTCTTTTATGTGATAGCTTTCTGGTCAGACAGCTTCTCGCCCTATGTAGTGCTTGAACCAAGCTAATGGAGTGAAAGGGACAGAGAATGACATTTTAAAAAATCCATGCATGATGGATTAGGAGATTAGGAGATTAGGAAAAAGTCAGCGTTATCGTCGGTTTGATCAGACTAAGAGAGAAGAGCTCCACATTGTACTTGAATGGGAGTCTGTGCTTGCCTGAAGGTGATTAGTTTCAACAGAGCTCTCCTGGACCTGCAGTATGTTAGTTGAAAAATATCAGCTAAAACTGTTAGAATCTGGAGTAAAATGTTAAGTAAAAAGATTGGTGTGGAGCCAAACGCGCCACACCTGTCCTCGGTGGTCATAACAAAAAAGGCAGGTATTTACAGCATAGTTCTTTTTATTGACACACTATTACACTAGTAATATTGACACTCCCATCCACATAGATTATGTTGTGTGAGATTGTAGAATATATTATCCTTGTGAGTATGAGTGTGTAGACTTTGTTTTACTTTGTTTTACTCAGGTGGGAACATGTGTTGCGACGGATGCAAACCCCACAGCTACAATCACATGGACAAAGAATGGAAAGCTCTTGGTAGCCGACGGGAAAGGTAACAATGACACACACAAAAACTGTCCAACAGTCACACGAGATGCTGTCATACAGAGATCCCCCTGGGTGTTCTAGTACAGAGAGTGAAAATTAAATCATAGTGTATAGTATTTAAGACAAGGGAAACACGTAATTCGCTGTTTGCTTGTCACTGAAGGATATCAACAATTGATACAGCATCTTGACTTTTGTATTTGACTAACTGGTCAAAAAGGCTGTATGCAACATTGTTGGCTGAATACTTGGCACTAGCTATGCTGTGTACTTGTGTGTGTTTGTCGTCTGACCCGCCCTCCCTTCCTCTGTAGTCGTTATCATCACCCCGAGCATGAAGTTGGATCCAGCCACAGGCCTGTCCACCACCTCCTCCACCCTCCAGTATGCAGCTTCGAAGGAGGACGCTGTCGCAGTCTTTGCCTGTGTCTCCACACATGAGCTGAGCAATCAGGAGACTAAGATGGAGCCCGTTCCTGTTCACTGTAAGTGGAAAACGCCACCGCCACCACCAGGCCCTAGAGCTGTATTACACGCTGCTCTACCTGCTGACATACAATAGATTGGCAAAAGGAATTACTGTTCTATCTGGTTAATACTTGCACTATGGGGATATTTATTAAGGCTTTACAGCCCTTTTAACTGGGTTTTTCCACATGTAATAAAAGGACTGAAAGGTTTTGTGCAACTGAAATGGAAGAAAAACAGCACTGGAGGGAATGAAAATGTATAGTTAGAATGTTAGAATACTCTTGAGGAAGACTATGACGGTTCTACACACATGCCAACATAGGTCACAGGTCACATTTGACAGTGATGTCAACAGCTGACTGTGAGAAATGGACAAATGTGAAGTGCAACAGATAAGTTCCCTGTAAATTATTAACACACCAAACATACCAATGATTCAACATAAGAAAAATACTCCTCCAGCTTCTTTCCTATTAATGCAGTTAAAGAATGAAATCCTCTCACTCCTGGGCCGATTGGTTGACAATAGCAGGTCCCTTAATGTTAGAACTGCTGCAAGTGGGGATATTCCCGTTTAAACGCTGCAAACTGCTCCGATTAGCAAAATCTCTTATATAGAGAAGACAAATAGACCGTCCAGCTGTGAGTATTTAAATAAAGTTACATTATGGATCTTTCTTAGTAGGTCCAAAATTGCCTTTTGGATTTGTTTGTACCACTCTCATGAACACCATATTTCAGGAATGCCTAAAGGAATTTCTTCAAATTTGGCATAAACATCCACAAAGAGTCAAGGAAGAACTGATCAAAGGTCGTAATCAGGACAATTTCATGGCAATGTCACATAGAATAATAGCCACAGAGTCGTTATTAATTTAAAAAACATACCTTGGCTTGCACGACATCTAGCTACCAAAGACTACACAAAATATAACATGTATTAATTTACTAAAGCCCATAGCAGCATAACTAGGGGGCGGACCAGGGCAAATTTGAGCCAGCCCTAACAATAAGTGTTGTTAAAGAGGAACAACTTTAGTCTACTCTTAAATGAGGTGACTGTGTCTGCCTCCCGGACTGAAGGTGGAAGCTGGTTCCATAAAAGAGGAGCTTGATAACTGAAGGCTCTGGCTCCCTTCCTACTTTTTAAGACTCTAGGAACCACGGGTAGCCTCACATTTAGTGAGCGCAGCTCTCTAGTGGGGCGATACGGTACTACAAGCCCCTTAAGATATGACGGTGCATCACCAATTAAGGCTTTGTAGGTTAAGAGAAGAATCTTAAAAGTGATTCTTGATTTTACAGGGAGCCAGTGCAGAGCAGCTAGTGCAGGAGTAATGTGATCTCTTTTCTTAGTTTTAGTGAGAATATGAGCTGCAGACTTCTGGATCAACTGGAGGGACCTAAGAGACTTATTAGAGCAGCCTGATAATAAGGAGTTGCAGTAATCCAGTCTCGAAGTAACGGACGCGTGAACCAGTTTTCTGCATCGCTTTAAGACAAGATGTGCCTGATTTTTTTATTTAAATGCTGAATTTGTTTAACGTCAAGTCGAAAAGCCCCTTTAAAAAAAGATTTTTAGTGGAAAGTACCCATTAATACTGATACAACTTGATGCACTAATTTAGTTTTTCACAGATTGCACATTGTTGTTATTGTTTATTGCCAAATATTTCAACTTGTATTCTTTTGTCACTTCATTATTACTATCTTGAAAAGATATTCAGTGCAAAACCAGTTAATTGTAGCCACAATAAGCTTTTATTTTGCCAAATAATATTTATCTTTTGCACAGATAGAACTTTGTTTGCATGTTCTAACAAAGTGGTTGTGCGTTTTATTTGTTTTTGTCTGATGCAATCTGGTTTACTTGGAGGAGATTGCAATTTTATTTATTCCATTGTTTGAAAAAGCACAGATGTAGGAGTCACAAAAAGTTGTTATTTTAATACAAATTAATTATAGACCATTTTGTAACAATTTTGTTGGGGCAGAGGAGCATGAACATTTTTCTTCCTCCAAAGACAGAAAAGGTTTGAGAACTACTGAACTAGTCCATCGTGAAAGGGATTTCTTTATTGTCTGTGAAGCTTCAGTACACATGCTCCATTTCTTTTCCTTCATTCCCTTTCCCTCAATTACCCCCCGAACACCTCAGATCCATCAGAGAAGGTGAGCCTCCAAATTATGTCCAAGGGACCCATTGTAGAAGGAGATAACGTGACTTTGAAGTGTCACGCTGATGGCAACCCTCCACCCAGCTCCTTCTACTTTCACATCAAGGTCAGTCAGAGCTTCAACCTCACTGCTGTCTGCTCTGGAATAATCGTTGGTAATTGAGAGTTCAGTCGCCTTACCATAGACAATGGCAGCCACCCATTATCACTTACCTCAAATGTACATTTGTACAAGTGGTCTTGTACAAATGTGGAACAGATTCACATAGTAAGCCAGAATTGGGTGATGATGGTTTAATGTTCAACTTGCTATAGTTGTTTTAAAAAGCACTATATGTCTTATCGATCTGACTTCTAGAAATGACTTGTTTGCATGCTGTCTACTGTCTTCCTTTCTTTCTTAATTCCTGATATTATCGCAGAATCACAAGCTAACAGCGCCTCTCTCCTCTCCCTCCCGTCTTCACCAGGGCCAGAAACTGCTGGTGGAAAATGCAGACACCTACACCGTGGCTGCGATCAGCAGAGAGGCTGGGGGTGAATATAAATGCTCCCTGGCTGACAACGAGAAAATGGAAGCCTCCCAAAGCATCGTCGTTAACTGTGAGTGCTTGTGACATATGGAAAGCCATAGCATATTGTAGAAACTCAAGACAAAAACCTCCAACAGTCGTCTTCACTTTGGCTTTGCCTGAGCCACGGCTGCCAAAACTCCCTTATACTCATAAACTCACAATCAGTCTATGTACATACATGAAATTTGATTAAACAACTTGTTCTACCCACTGAGTCACAGCCACCCCACCTTGATTAAAATGTCTTTCCTTCTTATAAATAACAAGGCACTCTTATTCAATGTAAACAGAGTCATGGGAGCAGGTTAATGGTCGTCAAGTTTAAACTTTGAGAGCCCAGCCTGGCAGGGTAGTAGATAGAAGGAACTTATTAGAAGTTTCACTATAGTGAGCAAAAGTGTAGGGTAGGCGAGGAGCTCAGAAGACCGTTTTCCCTCCACCCATCCACCAGCACTTGAGTAATTACACCCCTTCTTCCCAGGTGTATGTTTCTCGCCTTCCCTTCAAATGGGCCGTATCATTGTAATAAAGTCCCTGCTCTACATCCCATATTGCAGCAGGAAAAAAAGGATAGCAATTTGACCTAAACTGCACAGGTTAAGTTATGTGTTTGTTTAACTTCAAACACATTTTTATAATTATTACCTCCTCATACTTATTTATTCACAAAACTGATGTGAATCTTATTTAAGTGGGGAGCTCATATCTGCCACCACAGTGCCAAAGCCATGTTATAACAAATTTAAAGACAGCTACTAAAACTGATCAAACTTGAAGGCTCACACATATGGCCACTAATTTAGTTTTGCACAGGTTACATGTATAAAGATAGACAGTGTAACATTCAGTAAAACTATTTGAACTGAACTAAATTATTTGAACTTGTTTTTCACAATTTGCACTTGATTGGTTTTAGCTTGGAGTTTGCATGTTCTCCTCGTGGCAGCGTGGGTTCCCTCCGGGTTCTCCGGCATCTTCCCACAGTCCAAAGACATGCAGCAGGTTAATTGATGTCTAAATTGCCCATAGGTGTGAATGTGAGAGTGAATGGTTGTATGTCTCTATATGTGCCTCGATGGACTGGCGGCCTGTCCAGGGTGTCCCCTGCCTCCGCCCTATGTCAGCTGGATGATGAGGATAAGCGGTATTCATAATGGATGGATGGATGGTTTTAGCTTGAAAAGATACTCAAAGCAAAACATGTTAATTGCACCCTCATTAAGCTTTATATTTGCCAAATTATAGTTTTTTGCACTGATTTTTTGCACAGATTGTATTTAACATTGTATTTTTTTTTGTCTGATGGAGCAGTCTGGTTGACTTTAAAATGTTCTTTATTCTATTATTTGTAAAACCGCAGACGGAGGAGTCACTAAAAGTTCTGAATTCAATAAAATGTCAGCATGGACCATTTTGTTCTAATTTCTTTGGAACGGTGGGGCATGAACATTTTTCTTCCTCTAAAGTGGGACCTGACAGAAAGGTTTGAGAACCACTGCTTTGAAGTAAACAGCTATGTTGTTGTTTTTAATCATTCTTCAGTAATGTACAATTTAGCGAGATTCAGTTTGATCTGGATCAGGTAAAAACAGGTTCCTCTGTGTTCTAGATCAAGTGAAATCAGGTTTCTGAGTGATCTAAACCAGGTTCCCGTTGGATCTTAATTAGATTACACCAGGTTGGATCCGAATATTGTTAAACTAGGTTCCTGTTTGATTAGGATCAGGTTAAACCAGTTTATGGTTTGATCAGGATAAGGTTAAACCAGGTTCCTGTGTGATCCTGATCAGGTAAAACCAGGTTCCGGTAATAAATACATGTTGATCAATATATGTTTGAACCTTTTGCTTGTTCATAATTTAGACCGAAAAACTGAACTCTCAGAAGTAAATGTAAAAATGTATCTTATGACATTAGAGGCAGCCAACCAAAAGGACTCAGCTCAATGATGTGTTTCCTGTCTTGTTTTCTCAGACATTGACCTGAGTTTGACTCCCAATGGAAAGGTAGTGAAGGCCGTAGGGGACACCTTGTCCGTGAAGATGGAGAAGAGCGCCTCGGGTGACACTGAAGTATCATGGACAAAGGTAATGGTGCCAGGTTTTGCAATCGATGGTAATCAAACCTCAATCCATATCAATCTCATATCCTGTACCATACCACTGTATTTATAGAAGGGCTGATAAATCACACCAAGATGCATTGCTACATACGTGTCTCCCATTGTTTTCCTACGGTACTTCTCCTTTCTGTTTTGCATAGCCAGTAACTTTCTGTATTCCATCCTCGGTATGGAAGACATGTGCACTTGCACTTTGGTCTGGCTTTACTCTTGACTGATTTGTTATAGAAACGTTTGGCTTCCTGGCGATGCAAAACTTAAGGAGAGGCTCATTATCAGAAGGAAAAATAATGTTTTAGACTGCTAAACAGCGTCAAAAGGGACGTTTTAAAGTCCATATGTAGTGCAGCGTAAATAGTTCCGCTAAAACCCATTTTAGCGGTTGAAACTATTGTACAAAGACTCAACCAAAACCAAAGGTAGAGTAGCAGTAGTAATGGTAGAATAGTTTATGTACTGGATCAATTAAGTCTATCGTAAAATAAGAGGAGAAAAAGCAGTTTATATATATTGATTTTTATATTTGTTTTACGGTTATTTTCACTAAACTAATTATTCATGTGAATCTGGACAGGAGAAGTGAGGACAGAAGTGAGGACATGGATGAAATAGAGAGATGAAACTGACATATTGGGTTAATTTTCAGGCCGGATAAGTGAAAATGACACTGGATGTGTTACTGAAATTAGATTTGCAGATGTTGTGTTTTGTTTTCAGAATGGAAAGTTACTGAATGAGCCGGTGTTTAGCAAGCTGACTTATGCCGATGCGGGACTCTACGTATGTGAGCTTTCCATGATTGGCCTCACAAAACATCAGAGCTTTGAACTGGTCGTGGAAGGTGAGAGATAGTGTGTGTCATCGTCTCACAATGTCCTCTGACTGAAAATATTGGATCACTAAACATGTATAACTTTTGTATTTAGTTGCACCATCTTCTTTTCTTGATGTTGAACAAGTTCACAGAGGCCGGGTTAGGGATGAGGGTCTTTTCAGATGGTTCTTTCTGGAAAGTGCTGGGGGTCATAACACTGTGTCATGTGTTTGCATTAGGAAAGCCTGTGATCACAAGTCTAACCAAACACCGTCCTGGTGATGCCAATTACAAGGTTTTGACCTGCGAGGCTGATGGGGTACCAGAGCCCAACTTCCAATGGAGCGTCAACAGTACAGATGTAAGTGTGTGTGAGTTTAGTATCTTTTGTGGGGGGGAAAGCAGCGGCATGTTGTAATGGGATCACACCAGCCTCCTTGCTAAATCAGACCTGCATTGTAAAGTGACCCCTTCCCCACATCCTAACCCCCTAATCTTGTATCGTTTTGTGACTTCATCTTTATGAAATCACAAAGACTTCCACGTGGCAAAGTACTCCAAACCTCCTTTTGTGCTAGTTTCCACATTCTGCCACGACAACACACACTCAAACTCACAAGGGGGACTGTGGATCAGTGTTGAGTCCTTCAATTAGAGGATCGGTGGTTCCATCCCCAGCTCCACTAGCCCATGTTGATGTGGGCTGGGCACTAACCCCAAATGTCTCCTGTAGCTGTGCCTACAGTGTATGAATGCGTGTGGGAATGTTAATGTAGTGTTAAAGGTCTTTGAGTGGTCGGCAGCCTAGAAAACTCAAGGCAAGGTAAATGTATCATTTACAAAGTTAAAAAAACGTCAGCATTGCTGTAACAGCAAACTGTGCAGTGCTCTGAGGATCATGTCCTTAAAAAGAGCTCCTGTTGAGGTTTCCCTCTTCTCTACCATTGCTTCATCATGACAGCCATACAGCACTGTTTCATTGAGGCTGTGCGTTAGTGCAGAACTGCCGTTATGTATTGTAACTCAAGAGTTTTCACTCTGGAGCCGTAAAGCATCAGTTGCAGTTGAGTGAGAATAACTCACTGAGATGACCAATAGTGTGTGGATTCATTCTAATGAATATTGTACTTATTAGCCTGTTCTGGTCAGGCCTCTGCATGAGCAGGTAATGCTTTCACAACAAGGCAACATGTCTATTGGATTCAGGTATGTTGGCCAGGAAATGTTTCCTTCTCCATTAGAATAGGTTTGCAGCTATGCATTCACTGCCAGCAGCAGAGTTCAGCTCTCCCGTCTGATTTTCCTCCCAGTCTTTTCACTGTTCCACACCTGTTGACCAACATACTGTATATACGATATCCTGTAGAATGGAGTATTTGATGTTTGTGCAATGGGAACGTGTGTGAGATGTTTTTGTTTTCTACTGTGCCTCCAGGAGGAGAGCACCTATACCAACGGCAAGGCCACCCATAAAATCTCTGTGATCCCCAAGGTGAATCTGACAGTCACCTGCAGCGTCAGCAACAAGCTAGGAGAAGATAGCATGACCATCAATGTTTCCTCTGGTAAGTTCACACAAGTCTACAGTTTGGTCATTGGCCTCACACAGTGATACTTCTTGTAGTGGAGAACTGACGTTAAGCTGCATGGAAGAGACAAAGCCCATATTTTCACATGCTTTGCCTTTTTGTTGTTTCACGTTAATGCAGCTAATCAGGATAATTAGGCAGCAATACTAGAAATTAGAGAGAGTTACATTAGTCACATTCATATGAAAGCTTAACTTTCTGTGCAAGGCTTCCAATGTAAATTGTGATAGTGACCTGGCTGCAGCTGAAGGAAACAGGCTGCTCGTCATGCCATGATTGTGTTACTGCCAGTGTAACTTCAGAGAGACCATGCCCAAATGTTTTATTAATGACTGACTTTGATATCACTGCAATCCTTTTTCTACAATTTATAAAAGCGTTGCATGAAACAGAACAACATCTTAATTCTTAACAACTCAAAGCTTGTCTGCAGTTAGAGCAATTCAAGTTGGGTGGGTGAGAGCTGTCTGAATTTTGAATCTAAAGAAGATCAAAAGAACAAAGTATATATGAGGGCTTTTATACAGATACCGATAAGATATATATATGGATTGGATTAAAGAGAACTCACTGCATATGTCTTAAGTATTGTAATACTTTGTTTGTTTCTTTCTTCTGTATTCTACGTCCTTACGACAACATTAAATTAACATCATATTCCTGAGCTTAAATGAGTCCAAATGAGATTTTGTTTTTTTCATTATAAAGTAGACCAAAAAGGGATCCAAGAAGAAAAGTGATACAAAAATCGACTAAGTGAAATTCAGGAAGCCTTTGAAGCATTTTACAAAAATCTATACTCTAAAGTTCCGGGAAGATGTAACACAGATGGATATCAATCTAAATTCTATAAAGTTGCCCACTTTAAATAAAGACAGCGTGGTGGCCGGCAAAAAAACTCTCACCAGGAAATGGTTATCACAAGAAAGTCCTACTCTAATTACATGGATGGACGTGACAACACGGAGAAGATAACAGCATCGGTCAGCTACAAACTGGAACAATATTTGGCATATTGGAAACAAATGTATTGCATGCGTAACAAACCCACCTGATTTTATTTTCAGAAATCAATGAATGTACAATAGAGAATAGATCACCCACTAGTTATACATTACTTTCTTTTTTGTTTCATTCTGTTTCCTTGTTGTGTATTGTATGTTTTACACCTCTTGCTCTATATGTGTATAACTCAAATGGGCATCATCTAAAAATCTGGACATGTAATGTCAATTGTCTGAAAGACATCTTTTAATGTCTAATTGATGCATCCTATCAATACAACATGAAAATAAATAAAGTACACCAAAGAACAAGGGAAAGTGATCAACAAACAATTTAGTGGAAATAAATTCCACTGGGATGATTTTTTTTATTTGAATGACTTCAAATGAGCCCACCTTGTAAACTGGCCCCTGTAAAGAAGTCTTTTTAGCAGGTGTTGGAGTGAGAAACACTGTCAGTGTTACAGACATTACCAGAATATTGAGAGACTTGAAGGTGTTTTTTTCTTTCTTCGAGAACCCTTGTTCTACAATTCATATCAACCTATTTTCAACATCAGTTATTTGCTGAGTCTAACTTGCTGGAACATGACAAAACAAAGAAGTTTATTCAAGGAACGTCTAAATGCTAGCTGGAATCATGTCATGCATTCATTCTGTCGCTCCTTCACCGTCTTCTGTTGCATTTCCGGTTTAAGGGTGCTAAATCTGTCTCGCTTGCGGTTTAAGAGCCACAGCCTGGAATATGCTCTGAAAGCATAGTCAATTGTTGCTTTAAATTTGAATCGCTTCTTTCCAAGGTACAGTTTGCATCTTGAATAGGCACTCAGAAAAAGTATAACTATAAAAGGCCTTACTCATGTTTGATCAGTGCATTTTTTTCTTTTTTGGACAAACGGAATTTTCATGCTTTATTTTAATTTCATTTTTATGAGTTCTAATTTATTCATGTTTTATTTCAGTTTTTAAAGAGGAAAAGGAGGATAAAGGTAAGATTTTGTATTTTTTTTATTCCTTATCTTTTACTTTCTTTGGAGGAGTCTCTGTTGAAAAAGAAATATCAAGCTACTCTCTTCAGGTAGTCAACGTTCACTAAACTGGTTTCTCTAACTATGCACTCAACAATCACTTCTCTCTCTCTCTTTCTGTATGAACTAAGCCTCCTTTACCTGCAGACATTCTGTCTTCACATGCACCCTCATCACAGCTTCTACATTTCATTCTACTTCTTTAAACTCCTGCAGAGAATTAGCATCTTGTGTTAAATGACGAGTCATCAATCAACAGTCAATGTGCCACTGAATTATAAATGGCTTAATGTTCAGTCAAAGCATTTTGTATTTAAAGAACATTTTATGATCTTCTGGTAGCGTCTGTAGATATATACAGCATATTTACACTTTATAAACGTACTGTACTGGCTGATACATATGATTCCTTTTAAAATGTTAGATGAGTTTTAATCTGTGTCAACAAAACAAGTCCCTATAACTTCTAATTATACTGTGACTACGCATGCACTGCCCACATGAAAGTGTCCCTTCGACATTTATAGCACAGTGTTGTACAGTAAATGTAATGAAGCAGAACGTTTCTCGTCTCACTGACACGCAGGTGAACCTCTCCTCTTCTATAAAAGGATCACATAACCATCTCCACCATATCCAACATTTGATGATATACAGCTCATGAATCCCAGAATGTAAACACATCTTTACTTTGATATTGCTATAGTAACAACGAGGACACGTTGTCTAACTATAAACACAAGACGAAGCAATGAAGTGTTTGCTGATGAAGTGTCATAAACTAGAGTGCTCTGGAGAGTTTGCAGGGAGAGTTGCAGAATCATTTCTGAGGACACTTCCTGATTTGGGTTGCTCTGTTCTCATGCAGCTACGTTGAAACAGTGTTTTTAAATTAAATTCAGTTTATTTTGTATAGCCCAAAATTACATATTTGCCTCAGAGGGCTTTGCAATCTTTACACATATGACATCCCTGTCCCACGACTTCCCACTGGATCAGGACAAATTCCCCCAAAACAGAAAAGGGCAAGAAACCTTCAGTAAAGCAATAGAGGAGGATACCTATCCCCGGATGGACAGAAACGAGAGATGTCATGTGTGCAGATGAACAGCTTTAGTTAGAGAGAAGAGGAGAGAGTAGCTCAGTGAGTGTATCATAAAACGTCCCCCTGCAGCCTATAAGCCTATAGCTGCATATCTAGATAATGCTGAGATTGTGTAGAGGACAATGCCATCTACAGAAACCGTATCACCAGATCATTGATCACTGAGGTGTTCTGGGCTGAGTAAAATAACTTAAGTTCTGTCTGAGTTTAACATCAAGAAGTTGCAGGTCATCCATGTTTTTATAGCTTGAAGTTTAGTGAGCTGGTTGGTCTCTTCTGGCTTGATCGATAGATATAATTAAGTTTCATCTGCATAACAATGAAAGTTTAAACAGTGTTTCCTGATTATATTGCCCAAAGGAAGCATATTTATATATGTAAATAGAATTGGTCCAAGCACAGAACCTTGATGGATTCCGTGTTTAAAGGTGGTGGTCATCGAGGCTTCATCGTTTACAAATACAAATTGTGATCAATTTGATAAATAGGATTTAAACCAACTTAGTGCTATACCTGAAATGCCAATTAACTGATCCAGTCTCTGTGATAGGATGTCATGATCAATGACAAAGACACCCTTTAGAAGTGTTTCTGTGTGAGTGTTAGTCCCAAAACTGAAGCCGTACTGCTGTCTGTTGCCAGGCTCTTCAGAGGAGTCAGAGGACCAGGCTAAGCTCATAGTGGGAGTGGTGGCAGGGCTCCTCATAGGCGCCGCCTTGCTGGGACTCATCTACTGGCTCTACATGAAGAATGCAAGGTATAGAAACACACACTTGACACACACAAGATAGAGTGGTTCAGATGCTGGAGAATTTGTTCTCTTTACAATAATAATCCGAAGGAATGGGACCAATGTTTACAGCCATAGTCTCACAAGAGATTAACAAACACGACTGTCTGCCCTAAAGCGATCCCATTATGTGGAAGAGCATAAGCATAAGAATAAGCATGTGCTGGGCGGATGTTGAATAGTTAGTATGCTTCCTGCTGTGGCCTGACGTCTGCGACAGGGCGAGACGGTCATTCTATATCTATAGCAAATGGGTCTCACACGTTTGCAACTCTGTATTCAACTCAGACAAGGAAGCTGGAAAACTGGTGAGAAGGAGGTGGGAACATCTGAGGAAAGCAAGAAACTGGAAGAGAATAATCACACTGTTTAAAGACACTCAGGCTGTGCTACAAGGGATGAAAGAGGTAAGGCACACAACATGGCAGTAACATTTGAGTTCAGCTTTAATTTGAATATCAATATACATCTCAATATCTCCAGTATAATTTCAGTTTATTACAACATGCTTCTTATATTTGTATGTTTCTCGAGGTTTGGTTATGATTTATTCTTAGTTAAATTTCAATACAATTGTATTAGTATATATACGGTAAGCCCAACATCACAAATCACAAAGTTGCCTCAGAGTGCTTCACAATCATTACAACGTACAATCCGTCAGATGATTGGACAGATAAAATCAACAAGCTAGTGAAAAATAAATAAAAGTGAATGATAAAATAAGTACGCTGCAGCATCCATCATACATTACAAAAGTCTGTGTCCTTCTTTCTTACCCAATTAATCATCTCACGACCCCTCAGAGTCATTCACCAGGTTGGGAACAACTGGTTTAATTCAATTCAATTCAATTCAGTTTATTTGTATAGCCCAGTTTCACAAATTACAAATTTGTCTCAGAGTGCTTTACAATCTGTACACATAGACATCCCTGCCCCAAAACCTCACATCGGATCAGGAAAAACTCCCAAATAACCCTTCAGGGGGAAAAAAGGGAAGAAACCTTCAGGAGAGCAACAGAGGAGGATCCCTCTCCAGGATGGACAGATGCAATAGCTGTAATGTGTACAGAAGGACAGATTTAGAGTTAAAATATATTCAATGAATTTGACAGAGTTTATCAATAGTTCATATTTAGGCATATTCGACGATGGAGACCTCCACCATCCATCAGGAGATAGAGGCAGAGTAGAGGAGTGGGCGGAGTCCCAGCAGGGCAGCGGCACAGCTGGTGGCAGGAACTCGCGACCCAACCATCGATGGTCCATCAGCAGATGGGATCTATGCCGTCTAATAGGGTCCGATGACCCCATGAGACGAGAAGTCAGAAGGACTCCAGGGAGAAAGCAGTTAGTCATGTGTGATGGAGAGATGAAGATTCATCCATAGGAGAAAGAAAAGAGGAGATAGGTCCTCAATGCATCCTAAACGTCCCCAGCAGCTATAAGCCTATACCAGCATATCCAGGGGCTGGACCAGGGCAAACCTGATTCAGCCCTGACTATAAGCTCTGTCAAAGAGGAAAGTCTTAAGTCTACTCTTGAATGTGGCGACTGTGTCCGCCACCCGGACTGAAATTGGAAGTTGGTTCCATAAAAGAGGAGCTTGATAACTAAAGGCTCTGGCTCCCATTTTACATTTTAAGACTCTAGGAACTACAAGTAGCCCTCAGCATTCAGTGAGCGCGGCGCCTTTTTTCAATCATGTCACTCTCGAAAACTGAGCTGGTCTGAAGTCTGTGAGAGGCAGACATTTCAATCCGCTTTTTCAACCCACCAATTTGGTCCAGAGAGAAATTCTTTGGACAGACATTTATGGTCCACTGTTCATTGCACTTCTCCTGTAGCGCCATCATGGGCTCAAAATACTGATTGTTCAATACTTTTAGTTTATGACCACTAATTAATTAGCAAGCTAATAACTAAGTTGGTGAACATAGTAAAGGTGATTCCAGTTAATCATGCAGTTAGCCTGCTTCCAGCTGTAGCACCAGCTAGTGTGTTCACACAGTTGTACACAGTGTTGGTTTATACATCTGACCTCTTGAAGGTTTGCCACACCTGACTTTGTTACTGTGTTCCCAGATCTCCTCAGGGTCGCCATATTTAATAGGACTGATGGCCAATAACTAATGAACCATGATCTATGTTGTAATAAACTGTAATTATCTTTTTTTTCTCTTGTATATGTTTGAATCTTACATAATTGAGATGATTAATACTGTTTCTCTGTTTGTCTTAGTGATGCAGTTGAAAGCAGCCGTGCAACAGAGAAAATACAGACTGCTGGCCCCTCAGGGTCCACAAAAGCAGCAACACTGCGTAATTTCCCACCAAGTCCTGCTCACAGCCTGCTGTCCCACCTCACTTACTGTTTGATTTTATGATTCTGTGTTCCTGGTGAATGCTTTCTGTTACTTTTTGTTTTGAGCAATTCCTCTAAGGTTCTGTGGAGGGGCTTTTACCGCTGAGTTCTTCCTTTTAGGATTTATTTGTTTGCTAGTTCGTTCTTGAATTTCTTCAAAGAATGTAAATCCTGTGTACACTTTTTGTATAACACATTACAATGATGTGTCTGCCCTCACGGAGCATGCCAATGTGTATTTGTATTGTTTCTAAAAAAAGCCTTTGTTGGCTGTGCTCAGAGAAAGAAACACCTTCCTGCTGTATAACCTCACTGAATCTCATCTCAGACTTAAAGATAACCTCAACATCTTAACCTCCGAGCACTGGCAAATAGATTGTCTGTCTAGTTAATTGATACCTTCTCCGGAATGACAAGTTATAGTGATACTGTTGATGTACTATTCATAATTTGTATTAATATGTGCAGATTATTGTAACTGACTCCAAACACCCTTTTTTATTTTTAATGTTAGCTATTTTAAATTTCATTGGTGTATATTTAAATTAGACATCTGCAAATTACACATTAAGACACACTCAACCACTAGTTAGTTGTTTTTGTAACATAGTCATTTCTTCCCACTTTTTTGCCATCTCAAGACTTTTTACTTCCTTAATGTAGAAAATAGCTGTCGTCAGAAAAGTGAAACAAAATCTAAGAGATGTAGGTTTTTGCCACAATGCTTCTTTTAGTAGTTTAGTTTAGTTAAATGCACAACATTGTTCACGTCTTTACCTCTTCCTGTACCGCTTTTCTTTGTCTTTTTATCTTCATGCCTGGACTGAAATCTGTTTTTGTGTTTTTTATGTATTTATATTCTGTGTGCACCATCCCTGGATGCCGATGCTGCAGCATGCAAGATAGTTGTTTTTTCAGCGTGCGTGGAAAGCATCATCAAGTGTTGAAAAGGTGGTAGGGAGTTGCATGAGTGTGAATAAGGTTATACAGTATCTGTGCTTATTCTCTGCTATATTGTTATTATTATTATGTCATTTTTAGCTCAGTGGTGTGAAGGATTGCCCATACAGAGACAGTGGTTATGATTTGCCAAACAGATGCCATGCTTTCTGGCATTACATCAATTTATTATGGTACATCCCACAATTCACCACTCCAATAACCCACCAAGGACAAAGGGTTGATAAAACTTAAACTTTTCAACAGAACATTTCTAGTTCATACCATGTAAACGTTGGCTGATCATAAAACACTAAATGTTAACTTGAAGGAGTTTATCTTTCGGTTGTCCTCCAAACTGAAGCAAACGGATGACATTACTTTTTGTTTAGCTGTGTAGAAGTTCCCAATGTGCCCACTCAGCATGACAGCGCCGTAGTCAAATTGTGGGATGGTTGCCAGTCAGTTGATCACCACTTCAAGCACCTAGTCCTCGTGCCTTTTGTTCCTTTTTCAATAATCAGATCAGCAGTGAAACCAAAGACGGTAAGATCAGAGGCCATAGTAGTGTTGTAAATACAGACTTCTGTTTTTGTACGTTGTAGACAATAAAGTTTACATTTTGAAACTAATCGTGTTACGTCTGAGTTTTTGTGAATACATACAACATATCAAACAAATGTATATGCAGCCTGAGGCCTGTTCCACCACCCTGCTCTGCAGCCCGAGGAAGGGGAAGGACGTAAGCGACTTTCGTGTGTGTGTGTGTGTGTGTGTGGGGGGGGGTACACCCTGGAAAGGCTCACAAGACTATCACCGTGCTGACATCTCATGACAGACCACATTCATAATTAAGTCATTAAATAATGTAAAATGTACGTCTTTGACTGGGAGGAATCTGGAGGGAACACATGGAGAACAGGAAAACTTGGGACTTGCATAGAGCACCAGGGACGTTTCTGGAGTCATGGATAAGTTCACCTATCGGACAATTTATCACTTTCTTTCATATCTTATTTCAGCATTCCTTCCTTATTTAGAACCTCAAATAGCTTTTTCCTGTTCTGATATCAGTGGCTGGCAGTCAGTGTGATGCTCCCTGAAGTCATAATCACACGTGACTCACGAGAAACGTGAGTCAAAGGAGGTTTGATTTACAAGTTGGTAGTCATAATTTTCATGATATGATGAAACAACACAAACACACACATATACATGAAATAAAACAAGGAAATTATGACTTTTTATTTATTTATCCATGAAAATAATATATCAAAAAGAAATATTAATGATGTATAAATTAATTGCAAAATTATGCCTTACATATTCTCATATCATGTTGTTGTCACCAAAGCACTTTAATACAAAAATGGCATTAGAAAATAAAAACTGCTTACTTTGCAACCTAAGGCCACTTACCCCCTTCAGAAGAAACTCCAATGGAATGGATAATACTGAGTAGTTCAAGCCTGAGAAAATTAAGCCTCCAGTTAAAGGAAAAAAAGCCACTGAATTTGATATCAGAACGTGATGCGGCTCATTTTATTGAAGATAAACCAGACGAGGGTTAAATCATTGACTAATCTGTAACATTAACTATACTCTAATTATCTAATATGTGAGTGGGAAAAGGAGAGCAGTCTTTCAGATTTCATTCTGAGGATTTTCTGGTTCAGTACAAAAAGCGTTGTCAATTGTGGCAATAAATATAAACTAAATGCTTTAATATTTGTTCATCATGTAACCATGGTGATTAGGGGAGCAGATTACTTGGCTTTATCCAAGGGCTTAATTTCATGTTTTTGTTTCTTCTGTTATGGCTTTGCTGTATGGAGCAAAAACATTTTTGGGAATCTGTCAGCACTGTCCAGGATAACAGAAATTAGAGACTCGGTTCTCAGACTGTCTGCGTTGCTATTATCAATAAATTGAAGCCATGAGATTATCATATGTTCACTGTAGGGTTCCCTTTTATAGTACTGCTCAAGAAAGGAAAGGATGGCAGTTGAAGCAATACATCATCAATGGTGTGCCTCCCAGATTGTAGACTTTATGAGCACATGGATATTTAGTCTCCATTACCATGAATGTTATTCCCATGGTGGACCATGCAGCACAGACAGCTACATGAACACAGCAACCTTTTGGCCACCTGGTCGGTGACTTATTCCAACACACAAAAACACCACTCAAGTACGGAAAGTGCTTTCACGTTTGGTTTCACTCCCTCATTATAAATATATGTGGAAGTAAAAATGAAAGTCATAGAGCCCTATCATCATTTCCTCCTGCTATTTTATCAGGATGTTCCAAGTGATTCTTCTCATTTCTAGCCACACTGAAATGTTTGCCCAGGCACTGTGATACCGGTGTAGTGAGGAGACCTTAACACAAAAACATGTTTAAGCTCCTCCTGGGAGAAAACTATAATATAACATTTGAAATACATGTTCATAGCCATGATCATTCATGGCTATCAACATGTATTTGTATCTATACTCATGTATAGAGAGCCTGGAGGTGAAAATGCTCAATGCCAAGCATCTGTGTGTTCATACGGCTCGTCCCGGGGTATAGCTTGGAAATAAAAAAGTGGGATCTTCGACTGCCTCTGCTTGTGTGTTCAAACACACACACAATGACCAAAAAGCTGCACAGCCTCAATGTGCCTCATACAGCGTGCATCAACTGTTACTGAACATACAAATAAAAGTTACTACAGTCCTTATATACATTAGTTAGGATGACACGGTTAGAACCACATCATATTGACACATCACATTGTACTGTCATATCCACCTCTGTTTGCCCGTTTCCCACACAATACATTTGGATATGTAAATATTTCTTTACTAAATGATCTACCTGTAACCAGTTAGGAAGTAGCGTTAATTATTTAACTTTTATGGAAGCAAATACTACTAAGGGGACTGAAGCAGCCATCAATCTACACATTTAAAAATCTACAGGAAGCAATCTTAATGTCAGATTTAAACAGGATAATGTTTTTTTTTTATCTGCAAAAAAACATTGAACTCTCCAAATTGCTGAGATCTGGAAACCCAGCAATATCGCTAGATAGAAGATGGGACAAGAAATAGGAGCATTCATGATAGATAGTGTTTTAACAAACTGGATTAAACTTTAAACTGCATATAAAGAAAGAACATAGTTGTTTTTATTCTAAAAATAATAGCTGGGTAAACAACTGCACACCAAACCAGGGAGAGACCTGCAGTTTTCATATACAGGGCAGGTTATTTGCCCAAATAACCTGTCCTGTATATGAAAACTAAATTGTTTTGCATTTGGACAAATCCAATACATGAATTGGTGAGAGATTTGACCTTAATCTCATTTCTTACTTAGAATGCTTTACAGTATTCTGTTCATCTTTACTTTGATCATTCTACAGTTGCCTCTCCCAACAATTGAAAATTGTTGGGAGAGGCAACTGTAGAATGCCTCTCCCAACAATTGAAAATTGTTGGGAGAGGCAACTTTCACTCCAGATTAGACAGTGATTCCTCAAACATGTGGGACATGTGGACATATGACAGCTGTGTCATTGAAGCAGTCAGGGGGGAAGCAGTGTGATGGCTGCCGGGCACATTGTTTTTGGAGCTCTAACAGACACCATCTGTCTCGTTGATCTAACCAATAGGTCCGCTCCTGCCATTTAAAGCCTGAGCTGAAATGCAGGCACAATCCTTTGGCGAGGGTAAATTGTACAAAGGTATAGCTCATTCATGCAGAACAAACACATTCATCAGCTTGCGGTCCTCAGATGAAGAACAGTGATTAATCCTCTGGTCAAGGAACAGAAAAAAAGAGCAAAACTAAGCCTTTCACCCTCTCCATGCATTACTCTTCTAGTCTAAAGATACCAAGTCTCATAAAAAGTGCTTCTCTGGAGCTGTGGTAGTTTTCTCCAGGTCTGGGGGAAACAAGTGAATCAATAGATGGACCCTCTGGCTCCATCTAACGGCTCCCAACTCACTAGATCTTGATAAGTCAGCCAGATCCTTGACAAACACTGAAGTATTCTTCAATGGACATGGGAAGAGGAGGGAGTTAGTAAAACTGAAATATGAAATATGAAAAGAAGAAAGTAACAAAAGATAACTGGTCTAGTCTGGCTCTACCCATCGGCTTGAAAAAAAATAAAACCTGCATATAAGCTGAAAAGAGCTGGAGATATTGTGTAAGGCTATTGTAAGGCCCTTTGACATACATCCGAACAGGGTGTGAAAGGTACCGTAGCAGCAGTAGGAGTTCAGGGCTTTACAACAGGCACACAATCCAGGCCTGAAGACACACTAGAGCAGGGGTGCTCACACTTTTACAGCATGTGACCAAGGAGTGCTCACACTTTTACAGCATGTGACCAAGTCAAGACGATCGACCGACGGGGGGGTGGGGGGGGGTGCAAATTACTTTTTCTTTGCTACACCCCGATGTGAGCAAGCCAGACGGCGAGCAGAGGACTATTAACGCAACACATAGAGACAGAAACGACATGCTTCTGCTGTAATCTGGCGCTATAGAGAAAGTTACAGGGGGGCGGGACCATTTTTTTTTATGTCATGCGATCTACCAATACTACGCCGCGATCGACTGGCAGGTCGCCACGATTGCCCGGTCGATCGACGTATTGAGCACCTCTGCACTAGAACATTTAAAAACTAGAAGCCAGCACTGACAAAAAAGCTCACTGTAAACAATACCAAGCCGGGTTCTTTTTTTCTTCACGGGTTTAAATCATTCACAGATGGTCTTTTTTTTTCTCCCTTTTTTCAATTATCTGTGTTCTACTGTGATTTGGTTTTAGCCACTTTGTTGTCCATTGTCATCCCTGTTCAGCAACAAACAGGCAAGTTTTTTGAAATATTTCTGTTGAATACTGTAGTTCCAACAGTCCCATGCCAAGCAGAGTCCTTTTTGATTGGTCCATTCAGAGGCACAGCTTCAATGATGTGCTCCCATTTACTGTCTCTAGAGGTTTAGTCTTGGGGCCACTAAGGCAAACTCACGCAGAATGTTTCTGGCCACATCCACTTTGTACTGGGCGATCATCAACGCCCGCTTCACGTCCTCGAAGGAGTAGCCCTCCCCCATCAGCTTTGCGATTTTGGCATCAACGTTGTCTGACTCCACGTTGTGGGGTTTGCCCGACTTAATATCCGGAGGGATGTTCCTGGGCAGTGGCTTGGGCGGCCTGACAGGGGCCTGCAAACAGTCCATTGATACTTGGAGAGAGAGAAGGAGAGAAACCGTGTCAGTCGAAAGAGGCCCCTGGTCAAATAGATATCTGTAGACTTTACAGAACAAAAGCTTTGTAATTTTTTCCAATATTATCCGAGTTTGGACCTTTATTATTATTAATAACAATGATAATAATACATTGTATTCAAGGCCCTTTTCCTGGTAAAAAAACAAGCAATACAAGCAACAATAATATAAAAGGGAGATAACATAACAGTAAGAAACAAAACAAAAACATGCTTAACTAGCATCACAGGTTAAAAGCAGATTTAAATAAATTAGTTTTAAGTGCTGTTTTGGTGAGTGATGGGAAATGTCTGAGGTGATGGGGGGAAAGTTCCAGAGGGAGAGGGCAGCAATGGAAGGCCCTGTCCGATGGTAAGGATTTCAGATTTGTCGCCGTTGAGTTTGAGGAAGTCGGCTTGAATCAAAGTCTTTATATCTTTATATCCATGAGGCAGTTGGTGGAGTAGGTAGTGTGTGTGCTGGATTTGGTGGAGATGTAGAGCTGTGCGTTGTCGGGTGGTGTATGATGTTGCCACGGTGGGGAGCAAGTAGAGAATGAAGAAGAGGGGGCCGAGGACTGAACCTTGGGGCACACCTTGAGGAACTGGGGCTGTTAGACTTAGCTTTAATGATGATGATAAATTGTTGGCGGTCGGAGAGGTATGACTTGAACAAGGAGAGGGCTGTGCTAGTAATATGGAGGAAAGACTCAAGACGGAAGAGGAGGATAGAGTGGTTGATGGTGTCAAAGGCTGTATTGAGGTCTAGTAGGATTAGGATGTAGAGGAAGAGAAGGATGGAGTGGTTGATGGTGTTAAAGGCTGCACTGAGGTGCAGTAGGATGAGGTTGTAGAGCACACAAACTCGAGGCCCGCCGGACAAATCTGGCCTGCCACGAATGTGGCCCGCGACGGCTTGAAAGACATGGGTGGGCGGAGAAAAGATAATCAAACTCTTAGTTGCTTTACTCGCATGAGTTTACTAGAGTTTACTCGCCAGACTAAGCACTCGAGAGGGGGTGTGGCTTATCAACATAAAAACAGTTAATTATCACTGTCCACCATAGAGGAAATAACCACTATTCCTTCTTTGTACATGTTGTGGGAGTCCCACAAACGTCAGACCATCGAGCTCTTGTATTTGGATTCATAATATTAATATTATGTACAATATTATCAGTAGCCGCACACAGCTTCTCCAGGAACTGTGTCTGGATGACTGCCGCTTCCACACAATCAACTTATCCTGCATAGTTTCCGATATAACAACGCCATGACGTCAGTGATGTCAGGCGGAGCATCTCAACGCTGATTGGCTGTAACGACACAGCGGCACAACAATGTTTCCATCCTCTGCTCCTTCATCACCGTCTAGTACGCTGCAGCCACTACTAAGGACCAGGGCAGGCTGCAGCACATTATTCGCTCTACTGAGAGGGTGATTGGCTGCAATCTGACGTCCCTTCAAGCCTTGTTCACTTCAAGCGTGAAAAAAAGATTGTATCCGACCCCTCTCACCCTGGGCACAAACTGTTTTGACCCAAATTATTTGTGTGTGTAAACATACATGGCAAAAAAAGGTTCCGATTCTGATTCTGATGGTGCGTGTCTGGTTGGGTTATGGGATGCGGATGTCAATGTCCACGATAGATAATACAGATGACCAAGGGTTAAGGACCAGAGAGCTTAAATGTCAAGTGCTCAAATGAGGAGTTTGGATGGTAGTCAAGCTGGTTTTCAGTTTTCATGTGTAAACAGCTCAGATTCCTCCTCCGAAGCCACCAGGGTGGGGTTTGTCCAGGGAATTACATTCAGAGAGGGGGTTGGGTCGAGTGCATTGTAGTCCAGGTTTTCTTTAAAAGTTTCAGTCAGACAGAGGATATCAAGGTTGTTGTCGTAATTTATTTATTGATGATTAGTTAATTTAGCAATTTTCAAGTAGTGTTTTGTGATTGGTTGAGAGGATTTGGGTAGTGTGGGAGGAGGGCTGTGTTCACGGCCGTTTGTTGTGATGACATTAAAAGGGAATGGGCTTGCACTGGTTCCACAGAGACAGGATTGAGTTGACTCAAGAGGGTTTGCAGATGATGAACGTGCACTGGGAGCCGATGTGGACATAATCGGGATGGATGTTAGAGGTTGTTTCAGTTTATGGCTCTCTGAATGCTGTGTGGAAGTGGCAGCCTGTCTGCCACAACAGTCTGAATGGGGAGAGCTGCAGCTGAGTGGGTTAATGACAGGTCAGGCCAGTAGGGGAAGCTGTCGGGCAGTTAAGGAAGGATGTCAGGGGCCTTTGCTCTAGTCCCTGGGAAGCAGTGTCTGGCTGCCTTGAAGAAACGTATCTTCCTTCAAATTGAATCCCCAATTATCACTGTGGGCAGAGAGAAAAGTGGACGAGAGGGTAACACTGTGCGCTTAGCTTCAATGGATGGAGGCAAAGATTTGGCCAGTAATGGCGGAGAGGACAGAGGACAGAGAGCGGAGAGCAGGATCTCGCAGCGGTGCCGATGTAAAGAAAAGCGAGTGCGGGAGGTGCCCTTGGAAATGGATGGCGGTTCTGAGTTGGAAAGGACCCAGAGCCGCGAGGTCAGGAAGCTGGGAGTCCCTTGCCAAAGGAGGAAAGTCCTGGAGGGCAAGAATTTTGTATTCATTATCCAACTGGACTTGAGTTAAGTGGTGAGTGGCAGGAAAAGGACGCCTTCTTCACGAGCTGCGGTGAGCACGGACCAGGGCTTGTTGCGCGATGGAGTGGAGCTGACCAGGGCTTTATGCTTAGCCACGAGCCAGGAATCCTCAGGGACTGTGACCGGAGGAGGGGAGGATCATTGGTTGTGTCTGTTTGTACTTGACCGAAGCTGATGGTGTCCATGAGTTGCTTGGCATCCTGGATCTTGTAAAGTGTGGATATTCTTCCTTCCAGTTCTGATTTTATCGACCAGGCGGGAACAGCTGACACAGTCGGATGGAGAGGTGAGTGGAGCCATATTAGATGTGGCGGACACAGGGCTCCAGCCCACAGCGTATTATTAAGTAAACACTGTCATAGGCTAAAAAGCAGATATTGAGATATTCACTGCCAATATCTCCTCAATTCCAGAGATGTTAAAACATGGTCTGCCTGCTTCAAGGGATAAAACAGGATATAGTCTGGAAAAAAAGAAAACTGAAAACAAACACAATTAAGCATATTTGGAGTTCAAAGTTTGAGCCATATGTGTTCATGTGCTGAAAAGGTTGAGGTACCTACCTTGATGGTCGTACTCCAGGCAGCCCCTGGAGCCTTTATCATGCTCCGCGTGTCGTCGGACTGGAGGCAGAGGAGCAGCATTGTTCAGAATGTCAAACACTGTGCCTAGACCAAAGACAACAGAGACAAGGGAGCCTGTGGGTCAACTAAGTGATGCTCTGTTTCTTGTGGAATTTTCCACACTTCGGTTAGCATAAGAAACACTTTATTTCCCTGTGATTGAAAGTCATTAGGCTGGAGAAGGAGAAGCACTTCACTGGTATCACAACTTTGATCAGAATGAGAAAGCTTACTGGGGGTTAACAGCATGTGCTCGTGTCCAGAGGGGGGTCTATGTGGTCGTGCACTGACAGAAGAGGAGCACGTGGAGGAGTTGCAGGATGAGGACGGAGAAGAGGAGGAGAGGTCGGTGAAGCTATGTCTTGCCGGTGGAGGAGGAGGCTGGGACAGACCGTCTTCTAATGCTGAAAGACAGACAAGACTGAACTCTCTGCTCTGATTCACAGTTCCTACTTATTCCAGAAGGAGCTGCTTGATGTTCATCTGTTAAGCCTTTGACAGGTTCACTTATCAGTCTTTTTCGGTAAGCGTATTGCATCACTTCTGGTTGCCAGTTTAGCAGCTAGCGATGGCTTCTTTTCCTTCCTCACCCATTCCCTCTTGCTCAGTGTGTCTCATGTATAGTTATTACGTCTAAAGCGTCTACCTGTCTCTTGGACCCCATCCCGACGATGCTGCTTAAAGATGTTTTGCCTTTAATTGGCAGCTCTCTATTATCAATGTGTCTTTGCTAACAGGGCATGTACCACATTCCTTCAAAGTAGCTACAATTAAACCTCTCCTTAAGAAGCCCCCTCTGAATCCAGAGGTTTTGGCTAACTACAGACCAATCTCGAACCTCCTCTTCCTCTCTAAGATCCTTGAGAAAGTAGTCGCACACCAGTTGTGTGATTTTCTACATCATAATAGTTTATTTGAGGAGGATCTGACTGAAACTGAACAGGAAAGACAGGGTAGGATAAGATAGCAGAGGTGTTGAGACAGACGGGGAGCTGTGGCTTGGGGAGTGCAGGTGGGTGGTGGGGATGTGATCAGGTCAAGGTGGGCTACCTTGTGGGGGCAGCAGAATGTCATAGTCAGAAGGTATCTTGCTGGTGTTGAAGGGGCAGAGGGCCGTATGTGCCACCCGTGAGACCAACCCCCTGACCGACACAGAGTGTCCGCCTAAGTATCAGAAGCAAAGAAGACTTTTTCAGTGATTATGGACTTTCACCTATTTAATAAACGAGACAGAATGAGATGCTCTACCGTTATCAAGATCAATAATTTCAACAAAAAACTGATACTGTACTAGAAACCAAATTAAATTACCGTTAGCCTCTTTCTGATTGTAAGACTCCAACTAGAACATTGTAAGACTCAAGTTTCAATCACAGTCTCTTAATATAATCATACAGTTAGTACAAACCATTTGTGGGCATCACATTCACCCTGCTCATTGCAACATTCACCACATTAGAGGAAGATGCCAATGATCTCACAGTACGATGTAATCAGATAAAATGTAAAATTGTGATGTTCAATCATCTCTGGTGGTTTCAGGACTCACCAGGCTCCAGGGGCTTCTCGTCAATGGAGGGTTCTGGAGAGCCGTTCTCAGAGTGCCTGAATTAGAAGAAATATTTTGGGTTAACAGCAGCCTATTTAAACTCTAAGGAAACCATCATAGACGGATTACCATAGCAGCTTTAAAACATTGAAAGATGTACCCAGCAGGTACTACCTGCTGGGTACAGAGATGCTGATGGCAGCCTGGCTCAAGCAGAGGTTGGATGAAGGGATCTGATAGTCATCCTCCATTCTATCCATCACTCCCCGCTGTCGTTCTTCCATAGGGTTGCTGAAAGGGTTGGAGGGTCTGAAAAGATGACCATTTATCAATCCAACAATTAGCGTCACTTGTACAGTTATTGCATTCAAACTGCAATCCCTGGCATGTTCCCAGTCCCATTAGAATCCCATCAGATTATAGTGCTGGGGAGTAGTAAAGACAGGCAAAGGTACAGCAAGATTAATTATTTTACATTTCTTATTGTATACTTTAACAATGTTTCACTACACTATACATGCTTTTACTTGTCCAGTTATCTGCGGCAGGGCAAACAATTAATCAATGCATGAGTAGGAGTTATGCGGATTAGAGTAGAATGTAAAGTCTCTCACTGATGGGTTCAGATTCCTCCATAGATCTGTCAAATGTATATCATCTAGCATTTAAGTCAAGCACCTGCACTCGTTCTTCTATTTGTGTCTCCTGGGGACCGTCTAATATGTAAGCACAATGTCACATGTATTGCATTATTTATTATATTGTCCAAATGGAAGTAATAAACATAATGTAAAAACCCTGCTGTTTGTTGAAGTAAGATGCTCTTTGACCAGCTACCATGGCACTCAATTGCAACTGAAAAGATGCATCAGTGTAAACAGAGCCCATAAAATGCTGATATATTTCAACCCTCAACAGTCTGAGAAGACAGAGAGCGTCTTGACAGGACAGGTTTTAGCGTGGACAAATATCCATCACTGTAGGTTGTGTGGTAGTGCAGTTCCCAACATCATGTGTGAGAGCTGACTTTTTAATCCTGGTGCCAAATTGAAGTCGACTAGACTCACAGTGGTGTAGTGGTTAACACTATTGCCTTTCAACTGGCTCCAACCTATTTACTTGGCCCACCCAAACTGTGTTTACCTATCTGCCATGATACAGTACAATGTTGAAACTGTTGAAAGATGCAGGACCTTCATCAGACAATCAGTTACAAAAAACACCTGCGCAGCCTAATATCCAATCCTAACCACTGAAACATTAAAGATGTAAACTGAGCAGGTAGATGCATAATGACCAAATAAACATACAGGTTCAGGTTTGGGCTTTTGGGAATGAATGGTTGTCTCCATATGAATAGCAATATAAACATGTCACACTGCGAATATAACCTATGTTCGCAAAATGCAAGTCAGCTAAATGTTCCCTTGTGTAAGGATAGTGTGTGTACATCACAAACAACCTTACAATATTTTACAGCACTAAACTGTTTTCGTAGCTTCCCCTTTCAGCTCGAGATTCATGAGAAGTGATAGTTATATCCCCTGCCTCCACTTCAGCCCAATACACATAAATGTCTAATCTAATTCTGGCTGGAGCTGAAAGGCTATTAGAGGTTCAGCCATCATTCAAACCAGAATTTTCCCTAAGGCCACTAGACGTCTGATCTCAGACCCCTGAGTCTGAAACCACAGGGAAATTAAGGAGGAGGTTCAGATGCAATGGAACTTTGGAATAAACGGAAAGGCAATGGAACAAGTACTATCTAGTTAGTGCTGAACTGAATGCTACTCAAATCTAAAACATTAGTCCAAGTGTGTCACACAAGTCTGCTTTAAGACCATAGACTAGACAGCTATTTTGTTATATTCCCATTTACATCTACACAAGTCTTCCAATTATTTTGTTTGCATAAAATGCTCAACAGACTTTTGTCCAGCATCTTTCATCTCTGCATGTTCAGTAGGAGCTCACTGTTTGCAGTAATATACCAATGCATGGACAAGGCAATCTTTTCCGCCCATATTCTACAAATGTGCTGTTCAGATGTATCATATTTCCAATGAAACGTTGCATGTGTGTGCATGTGTGATACTCACTTATGGCTACTGGCAAGCGTGGACTGCTTTGGAGAGTGCCGTGAGGGAAGGATATCATAATCGTCGCTGACTTTAACACCGTTAGAAAAAGGCTGCACACAGAAGAGAAGGAGGAACATTATAAAATGCACAACGGAACAACTGAAAAGTTATACCAACTGAATTGATGAACTTAAATAAACTTAAGTATAGTATATTATGCTTTAGATATGTCATGTTATTCCCTGTTTCTGTTGGGGCAGTGTAGTCCTTATCACTTATCAAACACATCCAACTCTACAGTAAACAAAAACATTTTACCCACTTTCTGTAGCTTCAAATCCACTAACTTAAAAGGCAGTGTGTGGGTTGAATGATTCAGATTGTGTATTTACATGCAAATTATTGGTTTTAATCAAACCTTCTCAAACTACAGATCATCTTGTGATGGGTTCAGTTCGCAGTGCCAAATCAGACCAGGAGTGTAAAGTGGGGAGCCCAATGGCCCCTTCTCCACTTCCTACCCTTCTACTTCTGGCACCCTTGCTCAGACCAAAACAATATACTCCTATATTTTGATCTCAACAACACAACTGTGAAGTTTCAGTGCATATTTCCCTCTGTTTGCACTATTCCAAAAACAAAATCTGTCCGTAGGCAGAAATGAAAACACTTGGCAAAAAACTCAAAACTTCCCCTTTATGTGAGCGAATGCATGCATGCACACACGCAGGCACAGCCCTGGCAGAGGCCACTAAGGTAGTCAACTAACTCCTTGGTTGTATATCACTATGTTTTAGGAAAGGAATCGAGAGTTATATTATATAACACATTCCCAGAGCGCCTCCAGGAGGCAAGTAAAAAAGGACAGCATCTCTGTGTGACAAAGAAAGAAGTAAGTAAGTTCTACTACTGGGCAGAACGAATACGGTACATATGAGTGGGTGAATCCAGAGGCTACAAATGTATAGATTGACATGGAGTCAGCAAATTGTGGCTTACTCACTTTGAAGAACTGTCCCATTTGGAGCAACTTGTCAAAATCTATTAGGGAGAACCTGAAGAGCAAATACTCTCTCCAACAGTCCCATTTCTTACGCTATTTACAAATAAGACAATAAGTACACAACACCTTGGATACCCCAAACATGTGCCTCCTGGAAGAAAACCTCACACAACCCATACCAATAAGATGAATCGCTCATGTCAATGAAGCCTTTGGCCTACATCTTAATTACTCCACTGACCACATCCACAAACAGTGGCAGATGGACATGGAGGATCAAATAGAGAAAAATGTATGGACATCAATTATGGAACACATACTTAACATCCTGAGCTGTAGCACAGATAGAGAAAGACAATTCAAAACATTACATAGACAGCATTGTACACCACTGCTAAGGTGCAGGATTGGCCTAGGAAGTAAAAGATGAGGTGGTTTCTTTGAACGGATATTACCTGGAGCTCTAACCTCCTCAATGTGTTCTGGCAGCTAAAGTGAAAAGTGCAAGGAGTAACAACAACACTAACCTGGAATACTATTGTATATTGCACGAAAGACAATTCTTAAATTCTGGATTTCTAAAGATACCCCTTCTACAGATGATTGGTACAAGGGGATTTTGGAGATGACCCACACCCTCCATGACAATGTCAAAAAGATTTGTCAAGATATGGAAAGCGTACTTTGTCCTTTTTTTTTTTTTTTTTTTGCTTTTTCTTTCTCCTTTCCCTCTGTATATTGTATCACAAGACTCCTCGGAGGAGTTTGCCTAACCAGATCTCATCCGATACTTCGGTAAGCGTATTGCTTCACTTCCTTTTGTCAGCGTGTCTACTATCTGATAGGATAGTGTAATTTCACATTGTAAATCGCTTTGGATAAAAGCATCAACTAAATGACATGTAATGTAATAGATTGATCATCTTGTTGATAGTGCTAAGACTCACTGATAATGACACTAGACTTGATAGTCCCACTGAAGAAGACGGTGAAGCACACAATTTAAAGTGTATTTTTATTGATTCAAACAAATTGGGTCATTAGGGAGGTATACTAAGCCTTTAGAGCTACTGTTAGGAAGGTAAACAGCTTGTATTTCATCTCTAATATCGATTTTATATTCACGTTAATACATCTCTTTCAAACTACTGAATTAATTTAAATCTCTAATCAAAACTACATTTTACAAGATTACATTTGAACATATCATAAAGAACCTTTGTTGGTTGGCCGTTAGCGGTGCTTCTGACATTCAGCTCCTGTTAGTTGGTTGTTTACAATGTAACAGTAATCAGAAACATTTCTGTCAGGTAAATTTAGTACTACAATGTTTTCCTCAGAAATAGTAGTACACTAAGTAATATACATATGTGTTTCATATTTTTAAATGGCATTAGGGGATTTTTGTAAGATATTTAGGGGCACATCTTTCAAGTCTAAAGATCAAATTACATTTTAAGCAGCTTGGGGCCCTTTTAGAAATAGGCTTTTACATAAGATACGCTAAGATTTTACCGTACATATTTAAACTGATATCTAAGCCTTACCTTGGGGCTCTCTGAAGTTCCTGTCATCTCCATTCTGTGATGTAACCTCCCAAATCCAGCAGACGGGAAACTGAGTGGTCTTCCGTTCAGGTGAGAGTGGCCTGTGGTCTCCAGCTGGAACGGGTGCTCTGATCCCGTCCTGTGGGTATCTGCAGAGTGACTTTCTTTGGAACTCCGTGTCTTAGGTGGCATTTCGGAGTCTGACAGCGTGCCCGTAGAAAATGAGATGGAAGATGTCAGGGGAGAGGACGCGGGGAGCCAAGAGTGACGTGACTCTGGGGGGATGGGCGGAGGACGCTCAGGAGGAGGTGGTGGAGGTGGGTTCCTCTGTGGAGGAGGTGGGGCTGGGAGAGGCTTGTCCTGCTTCCTGGACATTCCTGGCGAAGACTAGAGAGGTGGAAAAATGGTATGTTTGTTAACTCGAATGACAGAAGACACTCTAAATAATGTTCAACACATTGATAAATCACAAAAACTTTTTTCTGTTTTATTATTGATTTTGTGTTAGTCCAGTAAGAAGAGCAAGCTACTTTTTTTGTAAGCTAGATGGACTGAGAATCTATCTATCTATCTATTTATTATTTATAAAGCATTATCCCATTAAGATTTTGAATCTCATTTACGATGGGGCCCTGGCCAAGATCACAGTGTTAAAGTTATATGCAAGCCCCACAAATGGTGGACGTAAGGACTTGTTCTAACTCTAAATTATCTTTTAGAGTTAGAACAAGTCCTTAATACTATATATATATATATATATATATATATATATATATATATATATATATATATATATATAAAATTTTGATATAATATATAATCAAAATGAATGTAATTTAATATTCTATTAAATCAAGGTCACCACAAAGAAACGTTTTACTAGAGAAAAATGTACCAATCTTCATTTCCAGGATATGAAAATATGCTATTCATGCAAAGATACCTTACGTTTTGGTTTGGTCCTATGTCCTTATGGTACGCTGCCAAATTAAATGTGCATGTGAGATATACAACTTTATATTTTGAACCTGAGAAAACATTCCCCCAACCATTTTCACCACCACCAGCTTCCCACAACTGAACAATTGTCACAAAACATGAACAATCGGTAAGAAAAGAAGAAAATACATTGTTATATATTGAGTCAGATTGTAGCCTTGTTCCCCCTAAATGTTGGGTTGTTGCTTCTACAACTGTGTTTGTGTTCTGTGTATAAAGATATACTGAATTATTGTGTCAATTAGTCTTGTTTTCAAACCATACTGTAAAGCTTTGCTTTCGTATAAAATGCGTTTATGTGACTGGCCACAAATAGTATTTAACCATTTATCTCTATACCTGTGAAATACTGGGACTGACCTTCGGGGAGACGGTGGGACTGACAGAAGGGGAGCGGATGGCGCCCTTCTGAATGAGGTCGAGTCGTGGTGGGACAGGGGGAAGTCCGAGGTGCAGGACACAGTGGCTGAGGTCTCCTCCGTGTACCTTTCTGTGTTGGTTGACAGGTGAAGAGCTGGGAGACACCATGGGTGAGTTCTGGCGCTCTGCACAGTGCTGAGGGAAAAGTACATAATCTCTGAAAGAGGTGTTCAGTCATTTAGGACCAGCTGTTGTTTTATTGAAGCGTAAGATAATGAATATTTTGTTCTTAAAGCCCCACTATGTAACTTTTCCACCTTAAAATAACAGCTTGAAAAAAATTGCCGCTACAATGGCTTTTAATATGTTGATTTGCGCCTCCGTCACTGCCATCGGGGGTCTGTGGCCAGAATACTGCTGAATGTAAGATGGTTGGGACCGACCCGGTACTTCCGGTTGAGGAACAGGAAGTACTTCAACTTGCTGTCTGGCAGTGATTACGCAACGTCATATAGTGCCAGTCCACGCTTGCAGGTGACTTTTTATTTGATCCGCTACGCAACAAGTACAGACAGAATAACATGCGGCTGAACGGCTCGCTGCAGCTGCGTAGACCCGCCGTAGCGCGCATCAACCAGCTGGGAGATCAGCTGTGAGGGCACTGACTGAAGAGCCATATATGGCTTGAGAGCCAGACGTTAAATACCTGAAGGGGGCGCTACAGGGGAAAAGTTACATAGTGTCGCTATAAATATAAAACTGCTAAAAGTAAAATGTCATTAATATATTACATTGGAGTTTATTTCCAGTTTTAATTTATACCGACGATATAAATTAAGACAAGTCTTTACCTTCCTGATGTTGGCCAGTCCATTCATAACCAGGCAGTCTTCTTTGTCTTCCTCATCATCCAGCTCCAGCATCGGGCAGCTGTGCTGGTCCAGGAAAAAGCACCTGTTGCCATCATTGCGTGGGTCAAAGGGGTCCACAATGATAGGCTCTGTGCCTTTGATTTCACAACGACAGAACGGACAACCCTGACCATCCGATTCCTGCAACAGATAAGGCAAAGTTTGCATGAAACAGGATATGTTTAGAAAACACAGACAGACATACAAGTGCATCTCGATGACTTAGAATATCATCGAAAAGTTAATTTATTTCAGTAATTCAATTAAAAAAGTGTAAATCATATATTATATACTGTCGAATCATTACACACAGGGTGATACATTTTAAGCATGTTTTTCTTTTGATGTAGATGATTATGGCTTCAAGCTAATGAAAATCGAAAATTCAGTTTTCAATTGATTTAGATGTGCCTGTACACAGGCAAGGTGTGGCGCTGACATTGGTAACACCATAGACCCCATAAATGTAGAACATGAGGAATCACTTGGCTTGTCGAACAGCAAGGCGATTCCTGTAAACTGGGATGCACATTGTTAAGGTTATGCACTGAACTACTCCCTGTATCTTACTCTCATTTCTATGAACCCTGGACACATGTTTGTGTAGATCCTCTTATGGAAAACTGTTTTGAAACTTTACAACATTCATTGACCACATTTACATATCTCAGATGGCTGCTCCTGTCAATCAGAGGTCATAAATAAGAGGATAAGAGGATGTTTTATTTTTTAGTGTATCTCACTCCACTGACTCAAGGGATACAATCAAAGGCAGACAATATTTATAGAGAACAAAGCTGCGTCTGTGGCGGCCATATGGTTGGGGACTTGGGGCACGACGCACCAAAGGCATGTTTGAAATTTAATCCTAATTAGAGTAGGTGGAGAAGGGAAGGAGTGGGAGGTTAAAAGGAAAGGAACCCAGACTGAAGAAACCGACTCAACTGAAGCGAAAACCTAACAATTTCTGGTTTTCTCATGGTTAAAGGGAAACCTCTCCAGTTCAACTTCTGCTGTGAACACTTAAACCTGGTCGATTGATTTTTGTTAAACAAGCTGTAAAAACTACATTTTCATATCATCACTTCATAAAGTTGATAATTTGAATGTGTTTTCCAACACTAGCCTATGCATAGACCCATTAGACAGAGTGTAAGCCAAATCAACATGTATTTTGTGTAATGTTTCTGGCCAACTAAAACTACACATTCAGAGAAATAAAAACAGTTGAGGAAAAATAATAAAATCTTGATGCAAAAAAATAATATTAATTCTCTTTTTACTCTGTTTTGGTCTCCATCATGTCCAGTTGCTAAATGCTGAATAGCGAACAGAAGTTCCAAAACAGTGAGCTCACAATACTATCAGTAGAGCTGGAGCTTTTTGCACCACACCAATAAAGATTGTTTTTATGCATTAGGTAACATAAAATATAGGTTACCTTCTATTCTGTGCTAGGAAAGTATCGAGAGATACAGACTCATACATACTGTGCAGAACAAGAAGGAACCAAAACAGGATGTGGAATTATATAGATCATTGCTGTGAGTAAAGAGTGATCCTCCCCAGCTGACCAATATACAGAATGAGAGGAAAGACAGGGAACCACCACAAGTCAATGGCATGAAAAGTGCTTGGTTCCTCAGTTTCAGTGAGTAGGTTCCTTCTCTCTGTGAGTCGCTGTCATTAATGGAGAAATGTTGAGTTTGTCATAACAGGAAGTATGACAAAAAAACACTGGTAATGCGGGGGCTGCCAAGTCCCACGGTTTACAGAGCACTGAACTTTGGACAGGCTGTGTTCATTTACTAAACCTACAGCTATGTTCGGAGTTAACCCAACCAAAAACATTTGATCTGGTTAAATAGATCCCCAAAAAGTTTTTGCTTACTTTTAGTTTGACATTTGTTTTTTTTTAGATTAGCAAAACATCTACAAAAATACCACTGAATATGACTTCCTTTGACATGGAGCACAGCCCAACTGCATTATCCCAGAAACTATGGGATTGACCGATCACATCTGCATTTTCATCAAAAGACAGTATCGTATTTGGAGAGCAACTTCCCAGCCATCCATCCATTATCAATACCGCTTATCCTCATTAGGGTCGCGGGGGCGCTGGAGCCGATCCCAGCTGACATAGGGCGAAGGCAGGGGACACCCTGGACAGGCCGCCAGTCGATCGAGAGCAACATATAAAGAGCAATCTACTCCTCTAACTATGCAAACTAAAGGCTCATGATGAATGGAAACTATTATACTGCAGAGTGGCTGAATAATGTATAAAACCTTGACTCGTCATCTTCCATGCCACAACCTTTGTAAAAGCTCCACTGAAAACATCTAAAGTAGATGTTGGGAGAATTCTGTAAAAAAAAAAATATATATATATATATAACACAAAACAATTAAAATAATGCAAGATTTGCTGTTGGCCTATTTCAGTTACAAAACAGAATGACTCCAGTGAACACATAGGGTCTAATATGTCCTTTTACTTTTTGATATAAACAACCTGGCAAAAATGGACTTTCAGTCTCTGATTTACAAAAACAACTCAATAGAAAATGGTGATTGCGGGACAGGTTTTTGGGCACGTGTCCAGAGTGAGAGGAAATATATTATTACCTGTCATAGATTCATTACATCAGTGTCAGTGCAGAAGTCGTACTTATCGTTAGAGCCATCTCACTGTGACTGCAACACCGATGTTCCACACAAAGGAGAGGTGGAAGGACAGGGTCTCTGGACTCCATGCTAATGAATCATTAACGTAAGGTAATTATAAACAAACTTTGCTTGCATAGATTCTGAGCGCAACATCAGTGCAGGGCCCTTTTCCTCGTACATAGTTAAACTAACTATGAGGCTGAAAGGCTTAGACAATTTCATTCATTCGAACCAGACTTCAGTAATCAGGATAGTTGCACGTTTATACATGTCGAACCATCAAATGCCCTTGTCTTTGGGTTCATAACATCACCCGTAGGTTTACAAAGCTCGGTGATTTTTACCGACTACGTTTGGATAAATGGATGAAAATGAGCTTTATTCGCATCTGTGCACTGACTTTGCATTGAATCTACTCACATGAACGCAGCATAAGTGTTAGGAAATGTATTGAGTAATTATAAGTGCCTCATCACCCCAATCAATTCGATTATATTCTTCAAAAGGTGCCTGCTTGAATGCATCATATATATATATATATATATATATATATATATATATATATATATATATATATACATATGAATTAATAGATACATATGAGGATATATGTACTGCTCTTATGGACCATGTACTATACACGTGTATATACGTGTATGTGGAGATGAACATATATAACTAGGAGTTTGAATATATGTGTGTGAATCTGTGTATGGGCGTATCAGTATGTATGTATATATGTATGTATGTATGTATGTATGTATTATTCATAATCAGATTTGAAACAGGGTAAATAAATTGTGTTATTCCCTCTATTCTTCTTATGAGTCCACCATCATTTTCTACAATATTCTGGAGTCATGGACGAAGTCTGGCCATTTGGCCTCTACATTTGTTATGAAGCAGATGGAGTCACAGATCATGGTTCATTACAATACCTGCCAGGCTGTTAGACAGAAAGTACACATAAGGTGACCGCAGGGTTCGATCTTGACGTCTTTGTCGTTCTCAGCGCAGATCTTACAAAGCTGGAAGGTGGAGCCCATCTCACAGTACAGCTCATACTGCTCCTGTTCAGAGAGAGCAAACTGCTGTTAGTCATCAAGAGGTGCACATATCTAACTATATAAGAGAACACACAAAATACGAACACTAAATACAGTATACACACAGCGAAAGCTTCCCACCACGCCACACCATATTGATAAGTTTTGTTTTTCAGGACTTTTTTTGATGAAACCATTACACATGTTGGAATTCAAATAAATGTAGGTAGCTAGTTGCACATGCCCGTATTTCACATCTCTGTACTTTTTTGTTTGACAATAGTGTTATGTTCGACACCATTGACCATGACATCCGATTACAAATTAATCAGTCGATTGGCATTTAAGGTACCTAATCGTTGCTTTAAATCCTATTCACTAACGTTAGTCACAGAGTTCCACAAGGTTCTGTGTTTGACCAATGTTATATACCGTATACGTGCTTTGGGCAATATTATCAGGAAACACTCCATAAACTTTCATTGTTATGCAGATACTCAATTATCTCTCTCGATCAAGCCAGAAAAGACCAACCAGCATTAAAGACATAAAAACATGGATGACCTGAAATTTCCTGAGGTTAAACTCTGGTGATGTGGTTTCTGTGTATGGCATTGCCCTGGAATCCAATGCTACCGTACATCTTTGATCAGAACTTGTCCTTTCACTCCCACATAAAGCAAATCACAATGAATGCATTTAAAAAACAGGCACATCTGGTCTCAAAGCGATGCAGAAAAACTGTGTTCGTTACTTCTAGACTACATTACTGCAATTCCTTTTTATCAGGTTGCTCTAATAAGTCTTTTAAGTCTGTCCAGTTGATCCAAAATGCTGCAGCTTGTGTACTCACTAAAACTAAGAAAACAGATCACATTATTCTTGTATTAGCTGCACATTTAAAGCTGGCTACTTGTGATTCCGAGAGTCCTAAAAAGTAGGATGCAAGCCACAGCCGTCAGCTATCAAGATCCTGTTTCATGAAACCAGCTTATACTTTCAGTCCGGGGGGCAGACAGTCACTTCAGTACACTTCAGACTTACTTTCCTAGCTTTCTAGTGCTTATAGTTGGGGCTGGCTCAGGTTTTCCCTGGTCCCGCCATTACGCTATCACTGGTCATTTTTAAACTAGGACTACAAGTTCAAACTAATTCACTTTCTGAAAACACTAATGAGTAGGAAGAATGCTTCATTCTATGTGTGTTTGTGTTGTGTGGTTTATTATTTTGACGCTGTTCCTGATTTGGTGGTGTGCTACATGTTTGTAGCTGTCACCACATTTTTCCTAGAGCATAGTAGAAAACTGGCACATTAATAAGCATTTCTAATGCCTGTAACTTTAAACTGTATAAATAAATTTCACAACACAATTTATGTCTCTTTTTTTGGTTAGCAACATATTTGGTCAAGTTCAAGCAGGTCTCAGTAAACAGTTTCCCCACTTAACTGTCAAGCCTGAGCTTATATTATGTACCTACTTGAGTCACTTTGATGTGATCATGAGGCGTTGGTTCACATAAACCAGTGAGGTCAGGATTGTAACTGCGACCATCAGGAAACAAGTAGCTGCGAAAGAAAAGAAAAGGTTGAAATACAGTAAGAGTACCAACCACAAAACAAGATATTCTACACATGCAAACATGTAAATAACTCAGAAATGCGCCACCCTGTCTTGCCAAATGACAACAAATTATCCTTGAATTTGCTAAAACAGCGAGTAGTAATATAACCGAAAGTAATAGTAATAGTTTCTTTGATTGACACAAAATATCAGTTATGAGCAACTACATCACCTCCTAAATGGACCAAAAAACCATGATCTTTCTCTGTATAAAATAAAATAAAAATCCCCCCCCCCCCCCCCCCACACACACACACACGGCCAGGTATGATAGGAACATAAGGCCTCGCAGAACCACTTAAGGCTCAGAGACAACCTCTCCTCTAACTGAGACTAAATAAAATACATGTTAGGAAGTGAAAGAAAGAAGAAGAAAGAAAGCCTTTGAGAGGCACCACACTATAGTCTGGTGAGAGAGATTTGAAGACCAACCAGAAAAGATGACTGATTAAAACACAGTTGAACATTTTTCAATGGGATACAGCACATCCACAGTGGAGAGTTGAACAATATAAAAGGAGGGAGTGAGCTAGATGGAGAGAGTTTGTGTGTGATAAGTTACGTACAAGCCCTCCCTGTAGCCATCAATGAGGGCCTGGAACAATGGTTTGTTGTGGGGGATGGTCTGCAGTATGTTGGTGTCATTGGTCACATAGCCGATGGCCCACTGGCCCAGCCTCGTACAACTCAGTCTGAAGATGTAACTGTGAGAGTGAAAGAAAGAGAGAAAGAGAGAAAGGGAGAAAGAAAGCAAGAGTGCATGGTTTACAGTACACACACAAGCTGCAAATCAAACTTCAGGAACACATAATAATGTTTGAAGCAATATAACTCTATTTGAAACTTTCAATGTTATGCAGATACTACTCAATTATATCTATCGATCAAACCAGAGGAGTCCTAAGTAAAATTCAAGCATGTCTTAAAGACATAAAAACATGGATGACCTGGAACCTCTTGATGTTAAACTCAGACAAAACCAAAATCCTTTTACTCAGCCCTGAGCACCTCAGAGATCAATTATCTGGTGATGTGGTTTCTATAGATGGCATCTCGGCATTATCGGCATTATCTTTGATTGGGACATGTCCTTTAACTCCTTTAACAAAAATCAGGCACATCTTGTCTCAAAAAGATGCAGAAAAATTAGTTCACGCGTTTGTTACTTCTAGAATGGCTTACTGCAACTCCTTATTATCAGGCTGCCCTAATAAATCTCTTAGGTCCCTCCAGTTGATCCAGAATGCTGCAGCTCATGTTCTCACTAAAACTAAGAAAAGAGATCACATTACTCCTGCACTAGCTGCTCTGCACTGGCTCAATGTAAAATCAAGAATCACTTTTAAAATTCTTCTCTTAACCTACATGGCCTTAATTGGTGATGCACCATCATATCTTAAGGAGCTTGTAGTACCATATTGCCCCACTAGAGAGCTGCGCTCACTAAATGTGAGGCTACTTGTAGTTCCTAGAGTCTTACAAAGTAGGATTGGAGCTGAGCCTTCAGTTATCAAGCTCCTCTTTTATGGAACCAGCTTCCACCTTCAGTCCAGGAGGCAGACACAGTCACCTCATTTAAGAGTAGACTTAAGACTCATCTTTGACAGAACTTATAGTTAGGGCTGAATCAGGTTTGCCCTGGTCCAGCCCCTGGATATGCTGCTATAGGCTTATAGGCTGCTGGGGGACGTTTTAGGATACACTGAGCACCTATCTCCTCTTTTCTCTCTCCTTATGGATGAATGTTCATCTCTCTAGTGCACATTACTAACTCTGTTTTCTACCTGGAGTCCTTTTGACGTCATAGATCCTATCTGCCTGATGGATCATCGAGGTCTGGATCATGGAATATGCCTTCTACCAACTATGCCATTGCCCTGTTGAGACTCCGCCCACTGTTGAGACTCCGCCCACTCCTCCTCTCTACCTCCATCTGCCTGATGGATCGTGGAGGTCTCCATCGTGGAATATTGCTACTACGAACTATTCATACACTCATATGCATTGAATGTGTTTTAACTCTAAATGTGTCCTTCTGTACACATTACATATATTGCATCTGTCCATCCTGGAGAGGGATCCTCCTCTGTTTCTTCCCTTTTTTTCCCTCGTGAAGGGCTGTTTGGGAGTTTTTCCTGATCTGATGTGAGGTTTTGGGACAGGGATGTCTATATGTACAGGTTGTAAAGCACTCTGAGCCAAATTTGAAATTTGTGAAAATGGGCTTTACAAATAAACTGTATTGAATTGAATGTGAAATTTCCTATGGTATTGTTTTAAGAAAACTGTGTGGACTGTTCCATTTAAAGGGGACATATTATGCCCATCTTTCCACAAGTTGCTATGGTTCCTTGGGGTCTTAATGTAATGTGTGTAACATATGTTGGTCAAAATACCACAAGAATCATTTCAAACAGCACCCTTTTAACCCTGTCAAAAACACCTCCCCATGGATTGACCTGTTTTGAGTGGGCGAGGTGCTCAGTGTTGCCAGATTGGAAATGGTGAAGTATCGTACCAAAGGCTCAAAATGGTTGTATTATTTGGAGGATAATTATTGTGTATCTGGCAACCCTGAGATCGGTTGACCAATGACTGCTCTCTATACCGTCAGACCTCCCGCCAGAGCTCGCGCAAGAAGGTGGAACATAAGGGAGATACCATTTCTAAAACGTGTAAGGCGTAAATACTAGTTTGTGAAAATCTAGATAAACACAAATATCCGACGAAGCAAAATTCCAGACGTTTTTGGAATCCCTGCCGGACGCATTTTTTAGGTCTCAAAAACAGGACATGACCGGGGAAACCGGACGTCTGGTTACCCTAACCACCCTAACGTCTGGCACCATAAGTTAGGGTGACCAGAGGGTCTTTTCACAAGGGTTTTCACAAACTAGTATTTACCACTTACACGTTTTGGAAATGGTATCTCCCATATGTCCATTCGCGCACCTCACATTTTTATCATCGCAGACTTTTTATTGCCTTAGGCGCTCGGGATTTGTCATAGGCGTTCGGGAAAACGGCTTTGGCGCTCGCCCACATTTTCTCTATGCAGGAAAAACCCTGGTGTTTATGTGGTAGTGGGGAGCGTAGCCAGACTCCCTACATGGGCGTGCTTACACATCTACGTAGACGTGCATCGTGATCCCATTCGACGCACTCAAGCATATCGTTTCTGGAATAGAGGAATCACAACAAGCCGCGTGAGTTGTTTTTTCCAGAGTTTGTGTGTTGGGAGACATGCCAGATACCCAAATTAACGTATAGAAGCACTAAAACAGTTGGAATTTTCATAATATGTCCCCTTTAAAAAACATTTTTATTTTTATTTTATATATTAAAGTTAAAACTGATTGAACATAAGACTAGTCACGTGCTTTCTAGCGAGTGGTACATTGTTGTACGGTGTCGGCGATGCTGCAGAACATCATAATTTCATGCTGTTGATACACAGATTCAAACTCATATTCAAATCTTATTCTATATGGTCATCGCCACATACATGTATATACACATATATATGATTTACTTGTTCTGAAAGGGTTGAGTCATTAAACAGACTGCTAGCAGGCATATTTACATTCCGATTGCTAAACGACAGTGGACACAACTGGAGTCACGTGCAAAACTCTAACTACAGTCTGCACTACCAGCAGTCACCTGAGCTAAACAGTTCACATCACCTGCAAAACTCATTCCAAGCAACACAACTCTTAACACACGGCTCAAAACACGCTCAGTGCAGCCACACACTATGCACAACACACACTGAGATGACACACACTGTCACTCAGAACACACGGAGAGTCAAAACACCAGCATCAAACACCAATACACAAAATACTAACTTTTCATCTTTGTTTGAACAATTTCAGATCAATTTCAGTTTTCAAAGAAAAGAGTGACATTCTTTCACATGAATTATAATTTTTTTTAGAACATAACAATTCTTTAAGGTAAATGAAAATGAGCAGTTTGCTTCAATAGTCTGTAGTAATTTACGGAATTACAGTAATGAGAAGAAAAAAAAGGTAGAAACTAAAAAACTAAAATTCGAACAAATAATTGAGGGGCTAATCCTGCCTCTCAGGCTACATGTTTTCATCAACATCACATCTAATGTTCTCTCTTGCCATGCACCTGGTGAAGAACCTTCTGGAGTGCCTTATCCATCCCTGGCAGTCCTCTGGACTCCTCATCTGAAAGAACAGCTCTTTGTCTTCCTCCACGTATCCGCCCTCTCTCTGCCTCCCTTCTCCCTCCACAAACCCGTCTTCTTCTAATGGCAGTCATAAGTATTTTTTACCGGTTACATTTCCAAAATGAGTCTTTCTGAGCTCTACATATATATATATACACTGTAATATATATATATATATATATATATATATATATATATATATATATATATATATATATATAAGCTATTTTTCATCTGTAGTCCCAATGATGCTGATGCTTGAAGTTGAACGGGTACTGACTGACGTCTTGTTCAAATTAATGACACAGATTGAGGGCGGATCAGCCTTTGAGAAAGAGAGATAGTCAACTTCTTCTAATGGCAGTCATAAGTATTTTTTTACCGGTTAGTCACACCCACCTCATCAGCTCATTCAGTGCACCTGTTAGTTACACCAACCTCATCAGCTTATTCTGACCTGTTAGTCACACCCACCTCGTCAGCTCAATCACTCTCACCTGTCCACTCTGCTGCACCGACTCCCATGGTAAATAAAACCCAGCTTCACTGCCAGGTCATCGAGCACTTTTCACCTCACACTGGTTTCCCCTCGTCTCTGGCCCAGTACTACCCTGTTTGTTTGGACTTCTCCACCTTGCCTTTCTGCACCGATTCGCCTGTCGATCTCCCGCTCCATCTTACCCTCACTCGATACTTGAACTCGGAGTGCTTACCCAAAATGAAAAATTGGGGTAAGCACTCTTTCCCCACCTGGAGGGAGCAATTTCCAGATTTGGAGGTGCTGACTCACTCGACACTCGGCTGCAAATCTCCCCAGTAAACTTCTTTGAGCCTATAACAAGGAGCCAGGGATATAGGTTAAAATGTGCACAGTTGCCATACCTGCCAGGCTTGTCAATGTACTTGTGCAGTCGGGCCTTGACTTCATCATATGTGAGAAAAGCCATGTAGCCGGGGTGTGTCACTGCCAGGAAATTCCAGTTCCTCAGAATTGATCCCCACGGCTGAAAAAGATTAATATGCAATTAACTTTTAATTTAAAAAAAATTAGCATTGTTTTGTTCCGTCACAAATTGTGCATTGCAGCCATCTGTGTTTGGATTTATTTACAACTGGTTTAAGGTATTCTGCAGATGTCAAGACTTCCAACTACCTCTAATAACATTACAATCACTTTACTTTTCAGCAGGACAGACTTATCAATGAGTTGCTATACACGACTGACACACTGGTTACACCAGCAGCCAGCCAGTCAGTCAATGTCAATTCCTAGCCACTTCCATATTTTCTTTAGTAGACCATATTTCACTATTAAGCACACTGGCAAGATGTGAGTTCATAAACAATGTGCAGTGAATCAGCTTTCACTTTCTTTTTTTAAGATTCAGAACTTGAAAAAAACAGCATTACTGATCCTAATATAAAATAGAACTTGTATATATTCACCTCAGTGCCCACACACCTTGTTGAAGCCATGCAAGAGTGACCAACGTGCATGCACACACTAATCATTTTGTGTGTCAAAACAACTGTTTTCTTTTAACTAATTTACTGTAATTATGTACTGTTTTATTGTTACCTATCTTTTGATATATCAATATATATATTATGAATATGTTTTTTTTTAATTTCCTAATGCAGTCTTAGACCAAACAAACAGAACTGGAACCAAACGCATCGAGAGAATCTTTTTTGTGTTCCTATACTGTGAAGCTACTGTATGCCATACATAAAGTTTTGTTCCTGCGTGTTCTGCTATGTCACACCATTCTGGTCTTTTGATGTGAGATAATTGGTCAAATAGTCTGCATATATTCAAATATAACTTCTGCTGCTTTAACCAAACATGTTATGTGGCTGGGCATCCAATAATGTTATGTTAAGTTGTTTTTTTTCAGCCTAGTGCCATCCCCTCTCTGCAAGAAAATCCTGACAAACTCCACTGAGAAAATTGTCTCAGTTTAGCTCTCAAATAGGCAAATTAAAACATATTTTTGCTTTCTTTACATTATCAACAATGTGTTTCCTGACTTGAACCCTTCAAATCAAAGAAGCCTGATACTATTTCTCAATTAGTTGGTTCAATTGAAGAATTTTCTGGAAATATTACTCTGGTTTTAGATAGCTTCCCCTATGTTCATGATACATATACTATTGTATTTTGACCAACCTGAAAAAGGCGTGTGAAAATGTCAAACTCAAACACAGAAATGTAGTCGTTGCAGGTAAGGTCGATAGTGGATTTGAGGGCCATGGCCTCCAAGCCCGAGCTGATGGGATGCACTTCGTGAAGGCACTGTCGGAAGACTTTCCATGGCACTATTGTCCTGCAACAGAGCAACAAGAAAAATCAGAAAAGTAAAGAGAGCAACTATTGAGACAAAGGGTATTTAATCAAACAATACCTCTTTATTGATATAAATGTACATTTGAAAAATTAAATGGAGTTTTGTCCAGCAAAAAATGTAAATGCACAACTGATATGTAGATGCGTAGACTATGTTGATTTTTTTTCTAAAGCTATTATGCCTGAAATTAGATAAAACAATGAAACGGAGAAGACGGTGAAGCCTAGTGGTAGATAATGAGGTGGCTCACCTACATCTAAATACTGTTTTTGCATCACAGACCGTTTAGATTTGAAGTTATGAAGGTTGTGTAGGCGTGTGTGTGAGAGTTTGCCAGGTGCTCTAACATCAGAGAATCTCTCTCATGTCATGATATCAATAAAATAGATCGTAAAGCATCAACGCAAAGCTGCAAAAGAGGAAGCAAAAATTAGGTGAAACTAGTGATGGTGAGATGAAGGCTCATGAGGCATCAAACCACTTCAGCCAATTGGTTGGAGAAAGGGTTCATTTCTCGAAGCTTTATGTGCACACGAAACCACCTACAAAATCTGAACCACTTCCCGAAGCAGTCACGTGGTACAGCCGGGCAGCGAGGCTTCGGACATCATCATTTTTGGCTCCTCCCCTAAATGAAGCAAGCTTCGATACGCGCTTCGAAGAAACGCCCCCTCCATTACTCGACACACGCTTCGAGGCGTCGGCACATCTCGTAACAACACTAGGTGAAACTTACTTATCTCTAAAAAATGTCCTCCAGAACTCAGACGCATCAGCTTTGGTAATCCTAAAAGTGTCGCCCTGGAAGTGTCCTCCAGGAAAGATGGCTTTGATTTCAGCCAGCATGTGACTGAAAATCAGAGACAGTTTGGTAAGGTTCCTCCTGTAGAAAAGAGGCCAGAAGAGAGAAACAACTGTTATTCAATTAAATTCTTTTTTATTTGGTATAGCCCAGAATAAAAGAATACATATTTGCCTCGGAGGGATTTACAATCAGCTGACTGGACAAGAATCTATGTTGTCCATATGTAGGCCTACTAACCAGTAGGCCTACATTGACTTTAATGTGCACATGTAAACAAGCTCTTTACAATAATACACCAGCACCATGTCCTTGATTACATATTATTACTTTAGTGTAGGAGCACAGGAATGAACACAGTCAACAAAGTTATATGTTTGGCTCCACACCTCTGGGGCCGTTTATTCGCACTCTCAATTCAATTCAGTTTACTTTGTATAGTCCAGAATCACAAATTAGCCTCAGTGTACAATCTAATCTGTACACATACGACGTCCCTGTCCACTCACAAACATTTCTCCTGTGACACTGACACCTTTAACCCACTAACGGCATTAACGTGGTTACGATACCGCTCTTGCTTAAATAAATGTATAAATAAATACAGGAATGAATGAATAAAATGTATAACTCAAAAAGACATCATTAAATAAATGTACTTCTACATTTCTTCATTTATTTATATCTCTATGTGTCCACACGTATTTCTTCATTTATGTATGCGTGACATTTACGTGTCCTTATATTCAAATGAGCTGGGGCGGTCCACACCTCTGTCTAAAGCATGATTGGTCACAGGAGTGTAATGCACCTGGTGTGTTATGCTCTGCTACATCTGCCTGGCACATGATGCTGAAGTTGGCTCGCTCAACTAACCGTTAGCAGAAGGTAGCCTATACAGCTTTTTGACTTCAACCGTTTATCAATTCCATGTGCAATGAGTACAGACTTGTGTTCTTTTGGAGTCTGGACTTGGTAGTCTGGTCTTGGGAGTCCAGACTCTCGAGGACGCAGGACGGTCTTTCTGGTCTTGTGACGTCACCACATCAACTGTTCTTGCTCATGAATTTACTCCAGTTATTCACTGTAAAATACTTTACAGTGGAGTAGGATGTGTTGGGGTGTTCACTGTTGTTTGGTGTATACTCCGCCCACAGTAGCCTGGTAATTGTTCCGGAAAAAAAAACGGTAATAACTATACGTCTTGTACCTTTCCTGACCCAGGACTACAATATGTAGTTATGAATCTTAACCCTCAGTCAAATTGACTTAACGTTATCTTTACCTTCGCATTAAAAATGCAGAAGGTAATGTTTTCGCCGGCGTTTGTGAATATGTCCGTCCGTCCGTCAGTTATTCGTCTAAATGAGACAAAACTGAGCCGATTCTTATGAAACTTGGTGGGATGATTGGTCATGACCCAAGGAACAATCGATTAGTTTTTGGGAGTGATTGGGTCAAAGATCAAGGTCAAGGTCACGAAAAGGTGAAAAACTTGTTATTCGTCTAAATCAGACTAAACTGAGCCGATTCTTATGAAACTTGGTGGGATGATTGGTCACGACCCAAGGAACAATCGATTAGTATTTGGGAGTGATTGGGTCAAAGGTCAAGGTGAAAAACTTGTTATTCGTCTAAATCAGACAAAACTGAGCCGATTCTTATGAAACTTGGTGGGATGATTGGTCATGACCCAAGGAACAATCGATTAGTTTTTGGGAGTGATTGGGTCAAAGGTCAAGGTCAAAGTCACGAAAAGGTGAAAAACGTAAATTTGAGATATCTCGGTTAATTGGCATCAGATTTGCGTGAAATTAGTGCCAAATTGTTCATAATTCAATCTTGTGATATGCGAAGGTATGCGCTCTACCGAGTGCCCATTCTAGTTTAATAAATAATAAACTCTTTGTGCTCTTTAGATCCACCAAAACCTAATTATATCTCATGGTTTAGCCACTACTGAGATGTCAGAGACAGCGGAGCATTTTAAAAAGTCCTGCCGAGATCAGGCTGCTCTCGGCGGCCACACAGCGCGCTGACCGCCCAGCGCTGTGGAGCTCACTGGTCCCGCGAGCAGGACCTCAAATCTCCGTTGCATATCCTTATTTGGCTGAATCTCGATAAACCGACCACAGATTTGATGCTTATAATACTAACTTCTCGGCTTAAACCATCCTTAAATGACATTCCGTGACTCAACAACAGTAGTATTTAGAATGTACAGACAAGAACGCATAATAAACGCTGTTCGTCTACAGGTCCAGGTGCTAAGGATCGATGGCTTATGTCTTGCTCCCCGACTTGACCAATCCCGTTTATCAATAAGGTTCGGATGTCCTGTTGAGTTATAACTTATATTTATTCATTCCTGTATTTATTTATTTACTTATACATTTATTCTTATATTTATTTATACATTTATTTATTTATTCATGCATTTATTTATTTATATTTAAGTCATTTTAAGTCCTCCATAGTAGCGGTGTGCCTAATGATTTAAAGGTGTCCATCAAATTAACACATACTCTGCTGCCTTGAGGCAGGATGGGACTGTAGGCTGAGTGTTGGTGTGACACTCCTGCCTTTTCCTTGGGAGTGGCCCGCTGCCGTGTCGCAGATCAAGCCTGAAAATTGGGAATTAGGGACCTGCAGCGGCTGGCCTTAAACCAATTTGGCGAATGAAGGTTGAAGGTCCTGCTTAGGAGCTCTCCTGAGCCCCAATACGACACACAGGAGCCTTGTCAACTCAGCCGCCGTTCTTGTGGCTTGCCTGGAGAGCAGCTTTTATCGATCGATGAAACCGCTCACACAACCACTTAGCCTGTGGGTGATAGGCAGTAATACGGTGGAGCTTCACCCTGAGGCTTTCTGCATCTGCACTCAAGTTCTCCGACATGAACTGTGGGCCTAAGGCCGAGGAAACATCTGCTGGGGCACCAAACCTGGTGACCCAAGCCCCAATGAATTGTTCCTATATGTGGCGGTATACCTTGGCACGTTGGTACACCACACAATTCCTGGCCCACTTTCGCAATCCTTCTTCAGTCCGTGCCAGACAAACTTTGCCATCACCTACTTCTGAGAAACCTTCTTGCCTGGATGTTACAGACCGTAAATAGCATTGAAAAGTTGCCGTCTTTATCCAGTGGGAATGAACGGCCTTAGCTAACCTGTGGAAACGTTGTTGTGTTGCCGTCTTCAATGCCTGAACTTGACCCTCAGCCATTCTTGTATAGTCCAGTCCCAAATGAACAGGCCCCATGATGGCTTTAGACAAACTGTCTGCGACCAGGTTTTGCATTTCTGCCACATGTTGTACAACTGTGGTAAACTCAAAGATGAAGAAGAGCTGGCGCTGCTGGTGTGGGGACCATGGTTCGGCCCTCTTACTCATAGCTAATATCAATGGCTTGTGATCCACAAAAGCTGTGAACTACCAAGCGACTCGTAGGAACCGGAAATGTTGAATGGCAAGAAAGAGGTCAAGGAGCTCTCGATCGTGCTGTACTTCCGCTTGCAGCTGTCGACTGAAAATGTGAGTGGCTGCCATGCCCCTTTCACCCACCTCTGTGATTTGCGGGTGTGTTCGGGGTGACGGCCCGGAATACTCCTAATAATACTACTAATAAAATTCTACGAACAAATACTACTAAACTGCTGATGAAAATTAGTCCCCAAATATGTAGAAGTAAATTTAACATTTGCTTTAAAGATGGGTCACTGTGGAATCAACTCAAGCATTTCTTAAAATTAAATGCTAAACCTGCGACTTTATTAGGCACACTTGTTAAATTGCTTGTTAACACAAATAGCTAATTAGCCAATCACATGGCAGAAGCTCAATTCTCATCTATACTTGGTGAAGATGACTTGCTAAAGTTTAAACTGAGCATCAGAAGGGAGAAGAAAGCGGATTTAAGTGACTTTGAACATGACATGGTTGTTGGTGCCAGATGGGTTGATCTCAGTATTCAGAAAACTGCTGATCTAGTGGGATTTCAATGGATATAATCACTCTTGACAACCAACTTTTTGTGGTTGGAAGACTAGAAAATATCTATACAAATACAGTCCATTTATCATTTACCACAGTCACCAGATCTCAATCCAATAGAGAACTTTTGTGATGTAGTGCAACAGGAGATTTACATCGTGGATGTACAGCCGACAAAAAAAACATGGACCGTTAATTACCATGTGTTTGCCCTCGTGGCAGCTCTACTTTTTCACCCTCCCATGGTGGACAATAATTACGGCCTGATCTTACACATAAGACCTTTAAAATGTTGTTGATAGTGCCACAGGCTCACTGAGAATGACACTGAACTTGACTAAAAGAAAGGCCTTTTAGATGTGCATTCCAAAAGACAACGCACTTGAACACTTTTTTAATTTCTATATGTAAGAAATTAATTCCCTCTTTTATCTAATAACCTTGCCAATTCTAATATGCATCGGAGAACCTTCCCACCCACCCTTTCTGTGATTCTCGCAGAGCCCCCCCACCCTAACCCTTCCATTTTTCTTTTTTTTTTGTCCCAAGGGTGGGGGGGAGTTTCTGTGAGATTCACAGAAGAAATCCTGCGATTATAGTTGTATGTGTAATCCTTCAATAAGTAAACGTGGTGAGTTGGTTCCAAGTTCATTGAGTCAGAGGAAATACTCCATGGTCTATTCCACACAATGTGTGTCAGCGGAATGAGAGAAAACCTTCGTCAGAGAACAGTGACTAAGCCTAGCAACGACCCTTACTACACCCACACACGCATACATATACACACAGCTCCGAGCCTCTTGGTTCATGAGGCGCTCTGGCTTCTTTATCTGGTGCTTCACTTCCTCTCAATGTGGTTCTACTTTCTGGGAACTCATCTTAGCCAGTTTCAGGCCTTCAATGGGAACATGTGACATCACTTCAAAGCTTGTCTGCTCGCTGTGACATACTGACCTACGAGTTCTACAGAACTGATACCAAAGCACATTAAACATTATAAATGGTTTTCTTTTGATCTCTAGAAGTCACAATTGGCAGCTTTCCTAGCCTTAACGGCTCTTGTTCAGTGGTCCAGGAAACACACCGACCAATTGCACGTGTTCTAAATCATCTCACATGATCCCACTCACCCAATCACATATGTATATTGCGTTAAGCCCCGCCCTCAGACCGCCATGTATGTATGTATGCATGTGTATATATTCTACATCGATGCCTCTTTTCTAATGCAGAGAGAAGGAGTTCAGTCATTGTTGTGATACCAGAGGATTGTTCTAGAAATCAATGTAATTAAAAGGATCTTGAAACAAGGAAACCAATTTGCCTAATTATATAAAACAGACTACAGGACTCATAAGTTTCAGAGTTTCATTCAGGATTTAGAAAACACCACAGCACAGAGACAGCACTGGTGAAGATTACAAATGACCTCCTAATGGCAGCAGATAAAGAACTCATCTCTGTACTGGTCTTGTTAGACCTTAGTGCTGCATTCGACACCATTGACCATAACATCTTATTACAGAGACTGGAGCAGTCGATTGGCATTTCAGGCACCGCACTAAGTTGGTTTAAATCCTATTTATCAGATCGATCTCAGTTTGTATTTGTAAACGAAGCCTCGATGACCATCAACGTTAGTCACGGAGGTTAGTCCACAAGGTGCTTGGACCAATTCTATTTACCTTATACATGCTTCAACAACATTATCAGGAAACACTCCATAAACGTTCATTGTTATGCAGATGATACTCAACTATATCTATCTATAAAACCAGAGGAGACCAACCAACTCAGTAAAATTCAAGCATATCTTAAAAACATGGATGACCTGCAACTTCTTGATGTTAAACTCAGACAAAACCGAAGTAATTCTACTCGGTCCTGAGCACCTCAGATCAATTATCTGGTGATGTGGTTTCTGTAGATGGCATTGCTCTAGCATCCAACACCACTGTAAAGAATCTCGTTATCTTTGATCGGGACTTGTCCTTTATCTCCCACGAAAAGCAAATCTAAAAGGACTGCATTCTTTCATCTACGTAATATTAAAAAAAAAAAATCAGGCACATCTCGTCTCAAAAAGATGCAGAAAAATTGGTTCACGCGTTCGTTACTTCGAGACTGGATTACTGCAACTCCTTATTATCAGGCTGCCCTAATAAGTCTCTTAGGTCCCTCCAGTTGATCCAGAATGCTGCAGCTCGTATTCTCACTAAAACTAAGAAAAGAGATCACATTACTCCTGCACTAGCTGCTCTGCACTGGCTCCCTGTAAAATCAAGAATCACTTTTAAAATTCTTATCTTAACCTACATAGCCTTGATTGGTGATGCACCATCATATCTTAAGGAGCTTGTAGTACAGTATTGCCCCACTAAAGAGCTGCGATTACTAAATGCGGGGCTACTTGTATTTCAGAGAGTCTTAAAAAGTAGAATGGGAACCAGAGCCTTCAGTTATCAAGCTCCTCTTTTATGGAACCAGCTTCCAATTTCAGTCCGGGAGGCAGACATAGTCAACACATTTAAGAGTAGACTTAAGACTTTCCTCTTTGACAGAGCTTATAGTTAGGGCTGAATCAGGTTCACCTGGTCCAGCCCCTGGATATGATGCTATAGGCTTAGCTGCTGGGGGATGTTTTAGGATGCACTGAGCACATATCTCCTCTTTTCTTTCTCCTTATGGATGAATCTTCATCTCTCCATCACACATTACTAACTCTGCTTTCTCCCCGGAGTCCTTTTGACTTCAAGTCTCATGGGGTCATCGGACCCTATGAGACGGCATAGATCCCATCTGCCTGATGGATCATCGAGGTCTGGGTCGTGAATTCCTGCTACCAGCTGCGCCGCTGCCCTGTTGGGACTCCGCCCACTGTTGAGACTCCGCCCACTCCTCCTCTCTGCCTCCTGATGGATGGTGGAGGTCTCCATCGTGGAATATGCCTACTATGAACTATTCATGAACTCTGTCATATTCATTGAATGTGTTTTAACTCTAATCTGTCCTTCTGTACACATAACATATATTGCACACGTCCATCCTGGAGAGGGATCCTCCTCTGTTGCTCTCCTGAAGGTTTCTTCCCTTTTTTCCCCCTGAAGGGTTATTTGGGATTTTTTCCTGGTCCGATGTGAGGGTTTTGAGGCAGGGATGTCTATGTGTACAGATTGTATAGCACTCCGAGACAAATTTGTAATTTGTGAAATTGGGCTGTACAAGTAAACTGAATTTAATATAAGCAGTTCCTGGAAGTTTTTATTAAAAAGAGGCTACAAAGGCAAAATAGTTATTCAGGGTCAAAAACACATAACTTAGAAAGACTAAAATTTAACGTAGAAACAGAAAGGTCCTGTGCAATCTTACATTTTTTAACAAGAGCAGTTGTTTGGCATATTTCCGTTCTTCAATTTCCTAATTAATATTCCTGCTGTAACTCAAATGTACATGATCCAATCTGCATGACAGTCCAGGCTAGTTTCATTTCTATGGTTATTATTTATTATTATTATGTGTACTACTTTGTAGTTCCCATTCATCCCATCTCAATCTCCTTACATCTGCTGCTCTAGTCATTACCAAGTGATGAAATTGTGTTTGGGTCATTGTTTGTTAGCGAGTTGATGCTGTATTATCAACCCCAAAAAAACGATATTTTACTCGACTTAATAATGGCAAACTTTGAGTCAGTAATGTCAGCAACTTCCTCAAACTACATTAATATCACATCTCTAGTATAATGCATCATAGGATAAAGCCTACTGTAAAACCAACTGCAACATAGACTTTCAGCTGAATATGTCACAACTTTCTATTCTCCATCCAACTCTCCTCTCTTTCACTTCTCCATCTTGGCCTCCCACTCTCTCTTTAATCTAAGTCAGCCGGGCTCATATCTGTCACATCCCGATCACAGTGGGCTGATTTAAGTAAGGATGACATGCCAGGCGGTTACAGGCCACAAACCAAAATTGGATTTGTCTAATATGTCTCAGCTACCTAATTAGAACATGGACAGGACAGAAGTGCTGGGTATCCTTCCTGTAACCCTGGTGAAATAGGCAAACCTTTCATTTAAGATCACCATCATCACTATCATCCTAGCACCTCTGTCATCACCCCATATTGAGATCTCAATTTGTGGCTGAGATCATTGTAAACCGTTTAATCCAACAAAAAAAATTGGTAATGGAGTGCACTAAAATTATAATTATTAGATGGAATTTAAGATGAGTAACTTGCAACTAAATTAAAATATAATAAGCTCTTGAACAGAAAAGTTGTGGAGTTGTTGTTTTTTTGAGATATGTCTTATATTCACCACTGAGTATTAGTTCTGATATTCAATGTGCTGGATATGAGTAAAGTATTACCATCTGTAAAATGGTACAAAAGTATAGTCCAAAGCTGAGCAAGAGACAAAATGTTGCATCATTTAGTTTTGATGAAACTTCACTTCTCTTATTTCTTTTCTTGCGTCCATTGTAACCATGATAGTGGGCGGCTGTGGCTCACTGTGGGGTAAGGGGGTCGTCCTGCAACCCCAAGGTTGTCGGTCCGATCCCCACTCTCCCCAAGTCAAAGTGTCCTTGAGCAAGGCACTGAACCCCCAGCTGCTTCCCGGGCGCATCACTGCAGCCCACTGCTCCTTAATAACTAAGGATAGGTTAAATGCAGAGAACAAAATTGCGTTGCATGTGTACCTGTACTCTGTGCTATGACAATAAATTGAATACAATCTAAAATTATTATCTAATTCCATGCGTAACAAAATGGGCGCAGGAATGCCAGACACAACTCCCCTCCTGTCTATTATTATATAGTGACAGCTATCCTGCAGCATCTACTACATGCTTAAACTACAGAATACTGCACACAGCCTAAAACTAGGGGACATGAACAGAGAGTACCATCAGAACAAGAACATTTAAATACATGAGGCGTCACACAAGGACGATCACCTTACCACTATGAAGTCTGGAAGCTGCCCACACCATGGTACAAAAAGTCAAACTAAAAGCTAAATAAATGTGAAAGGTCAAACCAGGTGAATCAGTTAGCCCTCTGTACGCCATGAGCATGGTCACTCTTTCCCAGTCCTCACAAAAGCCTCCGTTAAGTAAGACATACAAAATAAAAATAATAAAGATAAAGATAAGAGCACTCTCACCTGTCCTGTGACTGTTCCTCATACATCCTTTCCTTTCCCTCTTTGAAGAGCCGGATGGCTCGTTTGGATTTCCTCATGAGGCTATCGATGTAGATTTTAAAGTACTCATTCTCACTGAGTTGTGCGAGTCTCTGGTTTTCTTCATATTTGCTCAGTGTAAGCCGCAGGTGCTGGTAGGCGTCAGGTAATATATCCAGGATGTATGGTGGACTGTTTTTCAGCTGAAGTCTGGGATTTTGGCAGAGGCGAACCTGCGGCAGAGAAATTCATTGATGACTGCTTGCTAGATGCTCCAGCATTTAGTTGTGGATCACATGACAAGTTTCTTATCCAGAATGCTGATTTGCACATTTTGACGTGACCCCTTGAACATGAAGCTTTAACTCTCACAGGCACACTCTAATATGTCCCTGAGGTCAGCCATGTACAAACTATTTGCAAATTACTTCCTTGTCATTATTGCAAAGTTGACATGTCTCCATCTGGGTATCAACACTGGTCAGACAACTTGCTAACAATGTTTCCAGTCCCTTTATTTAGATCTGATTGAATTAGGTTGAATCAGTGATCGTCTGTTCTTAGTCAGTTGATCCAGAATGCTGCAGCTCGTATTCTCACTAAAACTAAGAAAAGAGATCACATTACTCCTGCACTAGCTGCTCTGCACTGGCTCCTGTAAAATCAAGAATCACTTTTAAAATTCTTATCTTAACCTACATAGCCTTGATTGGTGATGCACCATCATATCTTAAGGAGCTTGTAGTACAGTATTGCCCCACTAAAGAGCTGCGATTACTAAATGCGGGGCTACTTGTATTTCAGAGAGTCTTAAAAAGTAGAATGGGAACCAGAGCCTTCAGTTATCAAGCTCCTCTTTTATGGAACCAGCTTCCAATTTCAGTCCGGGAGGCAGACATAGTCAACACATTTAAGAGTAGACTTAAGACTTTCCTCTTTGACAGAGCTTATAGTTAGGGCTGAATCAGGTTCACCTGGTCCAGCCCCTGGATATGATGCTATAGGCTTAGCTGCTGGGGGATGTTTTAGGATGCACTGAGCACATATCTCCTCTTTTCTTTCTCCTTATGGATGAATCTTCATCTCTCCATCACACATTACTAACTCTGCTTTCTCCCCGGAGTCCTTTTGACTTCAAGTCTCATGGGGTCATCGGACCCTATGAGACGGCATAGATCCCATCTGCCTGATGGATCATCGAGGTCTGGGTCGTGAATTCCTGCTACCAGCTGCGCCGCTGCCCTGTTGGGACTCCGCCCACTGTTGAGACTCCGCCCACTCCTCCTCTCTGCCTCCTGATGGATGGTGGAGGTCTCCATCGTGGAATATGCCTACTATGAACTATTCATGAACTCTGTCATATTCATTGAATGTGTTTTAACTCTAATCTGTCCTTCTGTACACATAACATATATTGCACACGTCCATCCTGGAGAGGGATCCTCCTCTGTTGCTCTCCTGAAGGTTTCTTCCCTTTTTTCCCCCTGAAGGGTTATTTGGGATTTTTTCCTGGTCCGATGTGAGGGTTTTGAGGCAGGGATGTCTATGTGTACAGATTGTATAGCACTCCGAGACAAATTTGTAATTTGTGAAATTGGGCTGTACAAGTAAACTGAATTTAATATAAGCAGTTCCTGGAAGTTTTTATTAAAAAAGAGGCTACAAAGGCAAAATAGTTATTCAGGGTCAAAAACACATAACTTAGAAAGACTAAAATTTAACGAGAAACAGAAAGGTCCTGTGCAATCTTACATTTTTTAACAAGAGCAGTTGTTTGGCATATTTCCGTTCTTCAATTTCCTAATTAATATTCCTGCTGTAACTCAAATGTACATGATCCAATCTGCATGACAGTCCAGGCTAGTTTCATTTCTATGGTTATTATTTATTATTATTATGTGTACTACTTTGTAGTTCCCATTCATCCCATCTCAATCTCCTTACATCTGCTGCTCTAGTCATTACCAAGTGATGAAATTGTGTTTGGGTCATTGTTTGTTAGCGAGTTGATGCTGTATTATCAACCCCAAAAAAACGATATTTTACTCGACTTAATAATGGCAAACTTTGAGTCAGTAATGTCAGCAACTTCCTCAAACTACATTAATATCACATCTCTAGTATAATGCATCATAGGATAAAGCCTACTGTAAAACCAACTGCAACATAGACTTTCAGCTGAATATGTCACAACTTTCTATTCTCCATCCAACTCTCCTCTCTTTCACTTCTCCATCTTGGCCTCCCACTCTCTCTTTAATCTAAGTCAGCCGGGCTCATATCTGTCACATCCCGATCACAGTGGGCTGATTTAAGTAAGGATGACATGCCAGGCGGTTACAGGCCACAAACCAAAATTGGATTTGTCTAATATGTCTCAGCTACCTAATTAGAACATGGACAGGACAGAAGTGCTGGGTATCCTTCCTGTAACCCTGGTGAAATAGGCAAACCTTTCATTTAAGATCACCATCATCACTATCATCCTAGCACCTCTGTCATCACTCCCATATTGAGATCTCAATTTGTGGCTGAGATCATTGTAAAGCGTTTAATGCAACAAAAAAAGTTGGTAATGGAGTGCACTAAAATTATAATTATTAGATGGAATTTAAGATGAGTAACTTGCAACTAAATTAAAATATAATAAGCTCTTGAACAGAAAAGTTGTGGAGTTGTTGTTTTTTTGAGATATGTCTTATATTCACCACTGAGTATTAGTTCTGATATTCAATGTGCTGGATATGAGTAAAGTATTACCATCTGTAAAATGGTACAAAAGTATAGTCCAAAGCTGAGCAAGAGACAAAATGTTGCATCATTTAGTTTTGATGAAACTTCACTTCTCTTATTTCTTTTCTTGCGTCCATTGTAACCATGATAGTGGGCGGCTGTGGCTCACTGTGGGGTAAGGGGGTCGTCCTGCAACCCCAAGGTTGTCGGTCCGATCCCCACTCTCCCCAAGTCAAAGTGTCCTTGAGCAAGGCACTGAACCCCCAGCTGCTTCCCGGGCGCATCACTGCAGCCCACTGCTCCTTAATAACTAAGGATAGGTTAAATGCAGAGAACAAAATTGCGTTGCATGTGTACCTGTACTCTGTGCTATGACAATAAATTGAATACAATCTAAAATTATTATCTAATTCCATGCGTAACAAAATGGGCGCAGGAATGCCAGACACAACTCCCCTCCTGTCTATTATTATATAGTGACAGCTATCCTGCAGCATCTACTACATGCTTAAACTACAGAATACTGCACACAGCCTAAAACTAGGGGACATGAACAGAGAGTACCATCAGAACAAGAACATTTAAATACATGAGGCGTCACACAAGGACGATCACCTTACCACTATGAAGTCTGGAAGCTGCCCACACCATGGTACAAAAAGTCAAACTAAAAGCTAAATAAATGTGAAAGGTCAAACCAGGTGAATCAGTTAGCCCTCTGTACGCCATGAGCATGGTCACTCTTTCCCAGTCCTCACAAAAGCCTCCGTTAAGTAAGACATACAAAATAAAAATAATAAAGATAAAGATAAGAGCACTCTCACCTGTCCTGTGACTGTTCCTCATACATCCTTTCCTTTCCCTCTTTGAAGAGCCGGATGGCTCGTTTGGATTTCCTCATGAGGCTATCGATGTAGATTTTAAAGTACTCATTCTCACTGAGTTGTGCGAGTCTCTGGTTTTCTTCATATTTGCTCAGTGTAGCGCAGGTGCTGGTAGGCGCCAGGTAATATATCCAGGATGTATGGTGGACTGTTTTTCAGCTGAAGTCTGGGATTTTGGCAGAGGCGAACCTGCGGCAGAGAAATTCATTGATGACTGCTTGCTAGATGCTCCAGCATTTAGTTGTGGATCACATGACAAGTTTCTTATCCAGAATGCTGATTTGCACATTTTGACGTGACCCCTTGAACATGAAGCTTTAACTCTCACAGGCACACTCTAATATGTCCCTGAGGTCAGCCATGTACAAACTATTTGCAAATTACTTCCTTGTCATTATTGCAAAGTTGACATGTCTCCATCTGGGTATCAACACTGGTCAGACAACTTGCTAACAATGTTTCCAGTCCCTTTATTTAGATCTGATTGAATTAGGTTGAATCAGTGATCGTCTGTTCTTAGTCAGGCACTCAGTTATTATAGATATTTACAAATGTGCACCAGCTTAGAAGTGTAACATTAGAGGATTAATACACAATCAGAAAACGATCAGAGAGCACATGTGCACTCCATTAGCATTAGCTTCACCCCTACATGTGTATACAAAGTGCCTATTGCCTTCTGACAGACAGGCCTCCAAACTTACAACTTTATCCATGAGTTTCCAGGTTTTCTCCACAGTCCGCCGGTCGGCAGCTGCTTGTTTCGGTGGCCCCACTGCATCCTGGATGGCATCAATGATGCCTAAAATCCGACCCTTACTTCGGTTCGGTCCACGTCCTTTGGGGTTTCGGCCACTAAGAGCAGTTGCCATATTCTATACACTGGCCAAGAAAATAAATTATACATACATTAAAATTGCCCTTTTTTCAGTTAGTACACATAATCAGCTACAGTTGTCCTATTGTTTGTATCCTATTTATTAATAGATATATTTTCGTGACTGGCTGCATGTTGTTGTCAAATGAATTTCTGAGAACATTCCTCAACTTTTTCATAAAACAAAAAAGGGCAGGATCGTTTTGGTTAATTTACAAAGGTGTGCTCCATGGAGGTTATACATATAATAACAGCACAGATGCTGATGTTATTACGTCAGATACCCCAACGGACTCTTTGTAAAAGTGGTTCAAGGATCACCGGAGGTCTTTGAAGGTGTTCAGAGGGTTCTCAGTTCAGTGTTATGCTATTTACTAGATAGTATTATGTCCAGAGAATATGCTTCTGTGATTATTCTATGGCATTGTCCTTCACCTCCAGTGTAAGGCAGTGATGAAAGCCCTTTACCATCAGAATTGGTTTCAAATGCTGGTGGTGGGCTTCATTGTGTTGTGTTTTAGTCCTAGACATTAGTTCATGCTGCGCTCTTACCTCGGGAGTGTTACTGTAGACTCATCGTGCCATTTTGGTACCGAGTCATGATTTAAATACTAAATTATACAGTTTCCATATTACACGTTACACGCTTCTATTAAAGTGTGTTGTAGCTTTGTGATTGGACTCAGATCAAGTTGCACTGGGTAACTCTATAGCCATGTTGGGATCGTGTTCAGGCTCAGGTTAAGTTTTACTGGTTAACTCTATGGCCATGTTGGGGTCTTGTGCGATCTTGCCTGCTCGTGTTGACGACAACGTGGAAGTGTTGCTGTTAGTAAGGCAGCGTCCTCTAACTAACTATTCTGTGGGTTGCTTCTTTTAAGAACTACCAGAGTCCCTCATACAACAAGAACAACATATTTCGTTTTCGCCATTGTGCGTTTTTAAACAGGAACTCACATGAATCGATCATTAGCGAGAAAAAACACGTCATGCAAACTTACCAAACCACCAGGGAATGTCTGCTGGGATGCCGACTGAACTCGGTCCACATCCAGCGAACAAAAATGAAGGAGTGTCCAAGTGTCCAGAGGGAGCGAGAGGCAGCGAAACTGTATATATTTATATACATATATATGATATGATATAACCTATATGTTTATGTTTAATCCCGTGACTTCGCTCCAAAGTCTATAAATGTCCCAGGCGTATCGTAAAAGCTGTTGAAGGAGTTGGATTTAAACGCGAACCTGAGAGTTCTGTGCTCCAATGTTTTGTGTCGCCACATCAGCGTTAAGTTAGATATCATAGAATATAACGCATCCGGTGGCGCATTTCAAAATCTAGTCTTCATATTCGAACAAAATAATAGGACAATCAATTATTGTTTTCGAGTTTTATCAAATTATGTCAATCAATTAAATTCATCATGTTCAAGTCTCTTGAGTCCTTTCCACCCAATATAGGATGTTTGTCTCTCTTTAATCTTGAGGAAGTGGAGTTACTTCCGGTAGTGTCCGTCTATGTTCTGGCTGGCTTGAAGCAGTGTACCAGCGGTATTATAATATTTCCCAGGAGCCAACCAATGCGTTGACAGAAGCGCGAGACGGTCACTCATTGGTGCTCTGCAAGTATTTTACTAATATCAAGTTTGACAGACTCGGAGAGAAGAGCAACCACCGGTCTTGATTCTTAAAATAAAAGGCCTTTAGATTCCCCACACTGGAAACAGCTACCAGCTGACAGGTATTACTATTGTAGATTCCCTAACACAACATGTTCCGTGAGCTGTTGTTTTTTGTAGAATTTAATTCAATTGTATAGCCCATTTTCACAAATTATAAATGTGTCTCAAAGTGCTTTACAATCTGTACACATAGACATCCCTGCCCCAAAACCTCACATCAGACCAGGAAAAACTCCCAAATAACCCTTCAGGTGAGGAAAAGGGAAGAAACCTTCAGGAGAGCAACAGAGGAGGATCCCTCTCCAAGATGGACAGGTGAAATAGATGTAATGTGTACAGAAGGAATCATTACACACAAATTAAAACATAGTAACAACACAATCAATGCATATGACAGAGTATATGAATAGTTGGTAGTAGACAGATTCCATGATCCAGACCTCAATGGTACATCAGGCAGATAGGATCTATGACGTTGCATAGTGTCCGATGACCCTATGAGACATCATAGAAAATTCATACATAAAGAGAGAAAAGAGGAGACAGGTGCTCAGTGTATCCTAAAACGTAGCAGCATATCAAGGGGCTGAACCAGGGCAAACGTGATTCAGCCCTAACTTTAAGCTCTGTCAGAGAGGAAAATCTTAAATCTACTCTTAAATGAGGCGACTATGTCTTTCTCCCTGACTGAAGGTGGAAGTTGGTTCCATAAAAGAGGAGCTTGATAACTGAAGGCTCTGGCTCCCATCCTACTTTTTAAGACACTAGGAACTACAAATAGCCTCGCATTTAGTGAGCGCAGCTCTCTAGTGGGGCGATACGGTACTACAAGCTCCTTAAGATATGATGGTGCATCACCAATCAAGGCTTTGTAGGTTAAGAGAAGAATTTTAAAAGTGATTCTTGATTTTACAGGGAGCCAGTGCAGAGCAGCTAGTGCACAGGTGTACAGTAATTGCAAAGTAAATATAATGATTGATGACTGGAATATACTTGATGTAGGCCTGTTGTAATTAGAAGTAATACAAAAAAGGCATATATATATATATATATATATATATATATATATATATATATATATATATATGCTACATAGATGTAAACAGGTTGAGAGAGTAAGTAAAAGTAGTTACAGGTAAAGTGACATTGGTATCAAAGTGATGTGCTCAAAAACTCAGCAGGTCAAAAGGGTTTCCTCGGCTGAAGCTGTTCCTATCAAACAGCACAAGGCAGCTTGTAAGCAGGTCGGGGTCTCTGATGATCCTGTTGGCAACCAAGGTGTACAGATTTCCATGTTCTGGAGATGTCAGAGGCTTACAGTCGAGTGTGGTGCCAGGCAGGTAGTGAGGCAGCCAGACAGGTTATTTTCCAATTAGTCTTCCTGTATAAATGTATACAACCCACTCGTTCAGTTCAATATATGTGCCCCAACATGTGTGTATATATCAGAATTTCACTTAATTTAAGGTAATTATATCCCCTTTCCATTTGCATCCTTAAGTAGAGTTTGTTTGTGCTTTTATTTTGAATGCAAACTGACTTAACTTCCGGTGTGTTTCTAGCTTGGTGCTAGTGGCTTGATTCAACTATAGAGGAGGAAGGTAGACGAAAGGCCGCTCCCAAAGACATTTTCACAACTCTTCTCCCGAGCAGTGTTGTACCGGAAATGACTCACAATGCAGCGTGGGTGTAACATGGACAGAATTATCACCAATCAAGGCTTTGTAGGTGAAGAGAACATTTTACAAATGTGATTCTTGATTTTATATGGAGCCAGTGCAGAGCAGCTAAAACAGGAGTAATGTGATCTCTTTTCTTATTTTGTGTGAGTACACGAGTTGCAGCATTCTGGATCAACTGGAGGGACTCAGAAGACTTATTAAAGTAGCCTGACAATAAGGAATTGCAGTAATCTAGTCTAGAAGTAACAAACGTGTGAATCAGTTTTTCTGCACATTTTTGAAATGTTACTTAGATGAGAAAATGCAGTCTTTGAGATTTGCTTTAAGTGGGAATTAAAGGACATCATGGAGTATAACGGCAATAAGATCATAATTACAGAAAAATAAACATAATAAACCAGAAAAAATGATAGCCCTGCATACATATAATATCCAACATATAAAAAAGAACTGGTGATTCACCTAAATAAAATGAAAGTTTCCACATATGCGTCTGAAAGTGATGCTACAAAAACACAAATTCATGTGGATTTGCTTTAATTTCACTTTATATATTTTACGTCACCTCTCTTTAGAGGTTTTCCAGGCACGTCCACCTGGGAGGAGACACAGGGAAAGACCCAGGACACGCTGGAGGGATAATATTTCCCAGCTGGCCTGGAAACGCCTCGGGATCCCCTAGAATGAGCTGGAAAATGTTGCGGGTGAGAGGGAAGTCTGGGTCAGCTTGCTGGGTTTGCTGCCCCCTCGACCTGACCCCGGATTAAACGGATGAGAATGGATGGAATCTGTCAGATAAACATCATCTGTGAATTAGGATAGTAATAATGTAATAAAATGATGTCTATATAAATGACTAAAAGAACAGTAGATGAGAGAGAACTGTAGTGTTAATATGTTTTACACTTTCCGAATTTGAGGTTCTGGGACAGGGAGGTCTACATGTACAGATTGTAAAGCACTCTGAGACACAGTTGTAATTTGTGAAAATGGGCTATACAAATAAACTGAATTGAATTGAATTAATTAAAACACTTTTTAGCATTCATGATCAGATGTTTTGTGATGATTTTAGCCTTTTCTGTATTTTCAGTCGATCATTCATTGCAACATTTATCCTGAATATCATGTAATAATGCTGGAAAGATCATTTCTAATAATAACCACTGACATGTTTTTATAACATTTCTGCTAGTTAAAAAAAAAAAAATTCAGCCAGATTTGAATGACATTAGTCTATAACAGCTATAGTCAACCGATAACACTTACTTAAGACACCAGCTGAGGCTGAGAACAGTGTAAACACACAGCTAATCTCTCCTCAGGTCCAGTAAGGAGGGTTCGGTTTACATCCAGAGGCTCCTTCCTCAGCAGCACCACCTCCTCTGTCACCTCTGTGGGCTCCTTGTCCCGCACCGGCGCACCCAATCCTCCACCCTAAACAGCATGCTCAGTGCCACCCAATCAACTGAGGTGGTTCCGGTCTCAAATTCAGATGCCTCCTGGACGCCTCCCTTTATTTCAAGGCACATCCAACTGGGAGGAGACCCCGGGAAGACCCAGGACACACTGGAGGGATTATATCTCAGCAGGCCTTGGAATGCCTCGGGATCCCCCAGAATGAGCTGAAAAATGTTGCGGGTGAGAGGGAAGTCTAGATCAGCCTGCTGGGTCTGTTGCCCCCGCGACCTGACCCCAGATTGAGCGGATGAGAATTGATGGATGGACCGTTTATGTATCTATTTTGCAGTAACATAATAGTGACTGAGAAGAAAGCTAAACTTCCCTTGTCATGGTATGGTAATCTTAACTTGAATTTGGAAAAGATCCAATACATAAACAGAACATTGGGCAGTGAATACAGGACATAAAACATTATGCAGTAGTTATGTGGTAGAAAAGAGTGAAATGAGAGCGCGTGTGTGTGTGTGTGTCAGCTATCGTATGTGAAAGGAGATGAAAGAAAATAAGAAAGTAAATAAAAAGAAAAATACCATAAATTAAAGCTGCTAGCAGGGTTGAACGGGTCCTCGCTCACCCCCGCTGGTGGGGGGCGGCGGCGAGTCGCCGGCCCGCTCGGCCGAGGGCGCAGCCCGTCGGACTCGACTCGGGCCGCGACTCGTAACGAGCGCGAGGAGTTTGGGGCGGATTCGACGAAGTCCAGTTTAGCCGCTAGCTTGCGCTTTAACGGGGTGAATATATTCACGCGTCGCGTGTCCCTACGTGAAGTGTAGAGCGCGGTGTGTAAATTCAATGTAAAAAAGAAAGCGTTAAAAAAAGACATCTCGTCTCGGAATGGATCCAGATATGACGGGTATCCGGTGGAGCACTTATCCTGCTGAGCTGTAGACCTTACTGGTTTACAGGCATCCGGAGGCGCTCACAATATTTGGGACGGGACAAATTAGGGGCGGATTAGGTTAGGTTAGGTTACTTTATTAGTACCCGTAGGTAGACTTGTTTTGCATTATCAAATCAAAAGACAGTACAAAACAGAAATGAGGCGTCCATCTCGACATACAAACACAAACAACCAGACAAACATGATAAAAGTACTCCAAGTTAAGATTAGATCATTGCTGCTGTAATTATTATAACAATGTGTTCCCCTGCGTGATGGCCGCTGGAACAAAACTGGTTTTATAGCGCTTGGTTCTGCACCGTGGTACTAAATACCTCCGTCTGGAGGGAAGAAGTTGAAATTCCCTGTGCAAGGGGTGGGAAGTGTCCTTTAAGATGGAGCCGGTTAGACGTTAGATCTGATGTACAGGGACTCTGGACTGAGTTGTGTCTCACCAATCAGCTTGCTGGATCTTTTAACTATCTGAACCAGAGAGTTTCTGTTCTTTAAAGATACATTTCCAAACCATGAGACCAAAGAAAAAGATAAAATAGATTCAATAAAAGCACGATAAAATAAGGTCATCATGGTTTTGTTAATGTGGAAGTGGGACAGTTTCCTTAAACAAAACAAACACTGGTGCCCCTTCTTGCACACAGCTTCACAGTTTGCTTCAAAGTTCATTTTTGAGTCAATAATTGTCCCCAGATATTTATAAGATTGCACACATTCAACAGTCTGACCCTTGATGCATGTAGCTTCATGTGTGTGGGCATGTCTTCTTAAATCAATGATCATATCTTTAGTTTTTGATATATTTAATTGTAGATATGACTCTTCATACCACTTCACAAAGTCCTGGATGACTGGACCGTGGCTGGTCTCATCGTCCCTGAGCCGACTGACTATGACTGAATCATCTGCTTTTTTTAAAATGCTGCTATTATCAATGCTGCTATTATCAAGCATATATTGAAGGAAGTCCAGTTGAGCCAGTAGGTGGCACTTTGAGTCTGTGAACATATCCATGCACCCTTGAAGCGTCAACGTCATGTACATTAAATGTAAAAAAAAAACGATAACATTATTTGTGCCTTAGCCTGGAATCAAAAACAGGTCTCTGTGTCACTAGGCAAGCACATTTTGCTCTGTACACCTTATTAGAGGTAATTGCATCAGCTGTAGGGGGTAAAATTATTGTAAAAGTGAAAAATGTATGGTGCTTTTACTTCATAAATAGGTGTTCCTCTCAGAAATGATTTTTTTTTCTGGTGAAGGTGTTCAGGCCTGTCGTGAAAGTGAATAATGTATGGTTATTTACTTGATAAATAGGTGTTTCTATCAAATTTGGCAGTTTTGGGCGTTTTGGGCCTTTTTTAGTTTTTTTGGCCGATTTGGCCATTTTCCACTTTTTTTCAACGGTCGAGTTTTCCAAGAAAACGACAACGAAATAAGCTCAAAATTGGTGAATGTGTTCAGGCCTTGACTGGCATTACACTTGCTTTTTGTAATAGGTATCTGATGAGTTTAAGCTATTGTTTTTAAGATGAATAAATTACAAAAAATGGCGGTCAAAAAAAATGGCGGTCAAAAAGTCAGTTATTTTCCTCTGTCGTATATTCAAGTCTTAAGATTCTAAAAGATTGGGTCTAATGGCCATTTGAAAAACGTTGAAAATGGCCAAAAACGCAAAAAAAAACGGGCAAAACCGGCCAACTTTTGTGAATATTTGTGGTGCCAACTACGGTTCAAATTGCACACAATTTGCATCGAATATTCCAGACGCCATTCTGCACATATCCTTACAGTCTGTTATTTGTTTTGACCAATAGTGTTGAAGTTATAAGCATTACAAACCGGGACACGCCCCTAAAATGTTCGTCGGGCCATAGATGCTTACTACAATAATACATTTGAAGAAAGATGATATATCCCAGATGATATCGCTTCACTAATCATTATCTCCAATGGGTTTGTTAATATTGGACCTATCGTTTAGGTTTGGTGGTCACTTTTGTGTTTTTCACAAAAGTCAAAATGGCCGAAAATGTAAGTAGGCGGAGCTTAGGGTCCTGAGAGGCTTTTTCGTAGAGCAGGTCCTAGAGGTCTAGAAAAACTGTTTTTTAAGTTAATCGGACATTCTGGGTGAGGGGCGTCACTGGTCATACTTCTAGGTGGCGCTAGAGAGCAATTTTTGAGAGCCTAATTTCGAGGCTGGTGTCGAAACCTAAGTTTCACCAATCCTGACAAACATGCCAAAGTTGGTGAGTTTTTGGATATGATGCGTGGAATAATATGCGGTTGAAGAGTAAAAATAAAAATCCAGTATAAGAATAATAAGAACTAATAATTTCAATAGGGTCCTCTCGGACAGCTTCGCTGTCGCTCGGACCCTAAATAAGGTCAGGGACAGCTAAGGACGATCAGGACACCGTTACGAAGCTCAACATTTGGTCAGCAGGATCAGTCAGGCAGGGTCAAGCAGGTTATCGTTTAGTTTTGTAGTGATTAACAATACTATTTATTTATTGTATTTAAGGGTAATTTTTGCATGACTGTCAAGTTTCTGTTTTCAAACATGTTTTATGTGCAGTCTTCCCACTTGAAGATTACTCACGCCACCAGTTTGCTTAGCACGAGCATTAGCTTCACGTCACAGAAATCTGTAGCCCATTTATGTGTCACGATAGTTTATCGTTTGTTGTTCAAATATTAGCGTTTGTTTATGGTCGATTGTCCGGTGTTTGTTTGATAATCACATGTTGGTGGAAGCACAGTAAATGGTGGCAGAAAAAAGAGGTCTAGTTGTTCGGTGACGGTTAGAAGTACATCCTGGTCTTTGGTCACTAATTCGGAAGTGTAAATAGTTAAGTTGACAGCATTTTTAGATTAAAGACAATGGCACTGGTGCTTTATCACTCAAGCTGTCGTGAGTACTTTACTTGTTGGATTAACTTATATATTGAGTACTGTGTTCTACTTAAAGGTTGTTCACCTGAGATGGCTTAAATGGCCTGATATGTTGACCCTACTAAATAAAAGGAGGAAATGGAAAAGTGTTTTTTTAGGGGAATCCAGTTACAATATTCAGGTAGATGCATCAATCTCTCTCAAGTGGAAACTACATGTTTGAAAATTGAAACCTGACAGTAAAAAAACCGAGACCATACAACTGGAAAATCTGGGAGCTTTATCTGGGAGTAAATCTGGGAGCTTTTAGCTGGAACATCAAGAGCAATACACTGGAATACTGGCGAAAAAAGACAATCAATTAAAGATTTAAAGCATCAAAATAGAATTACCGTCTGTAATCAACCTACAGATCAAATTTAAACATGATGAATTAAGCTACTGAGAAATCAGTCGAGCAACTCAAGGTGGAGCAAACTACAGAAAATAGATTATTTACATCTGGTCAACAGCATTACTGTTTTACAACTGATCTTCACGTTTCCATCGTCTGAAACACAGGTAGCGGCGCAAATCTCTGCTTGTCTGACTGACATCTCTCAGTGGATATCTGCGCACCAACTGAAAATCAACCCTGACAAGGCCGAGCTACTATTCCCTCCAGGTAAAGGCTCTCCCACCCAGGACCTGACTACCACCATCAACAACTCTGTGTTGGCCCCAACCCTGACTGCCAGGAACCTCAGGGTAACACTCGACAGTCAACTCTCCCTGACGGCCAACATCACTGTGACAACGAGTTCCTGTAGGTACACGCTGCACAACATCAGGAGAATATGTCCTCTTCTTACTCAGAAGGCGGCACAGGTTCTGGTCCAGGCTCTGTTCATTTCACACCTAGACTACTGCAACTAAAAAGTAAAAACATCTTTTCCGACTACATCTGGCTTAAAACACAGATTAACATTTCAGTGGCACTTACTTATGGTTCTTTTGTAGTTCGACATGCTTGAAGAAATGTTACTTTCTGGAATCTTGTTGTTCCGAGTTTGTAATCTTGGTTGAATGCACTTATTGTAAGTTGCTTTGGATAATAGTGTCTGCTAAATGAGATGTAATGTAACATTGGTCGGATACCGTTCCAATGGTCCAGGACACCAAAACAGTCAAATTTATGTCACACAGACCATTGCCATCCATCGAGTCAAGTAGATGCTGAAAGATTTTTTGTTTTGTTTAAGGAGCATAAGCCTAAAGCTTTACGCCCTGCTTATCATAAGGTTGGATTTATATACATTTAGCGTAGTCTTCATATCAAACTCATATAGTTTCTTAAAAACTAGATGTATAGAAATATGGTAGGCAATATATTTACAGGATAATTCTCCTTTTTATATTTCAAAAGGGATGCAACTATTTTCCATGTTCGCCATACACAACTTAAATACACGGCCTTAAATAAGACATTTAAGGCCAAGAATAGTCGAAAAGTATTTTGTGAAAGAAAACGGTTTAGATTTTCATCTAAAAAAAAAAAAAAAATCCTGATAACAGTAGATTTACTACGAAAGTGGATTTAAATTGCCAAGACAGCATAAAACACTTTGGCATATACATCCCCTCATCCCTACAGAATTTATATGAGGCCAATTATAGTCGAATAATTCGGTGTATTGACAGTGACCTGGAATGATGGACTATGCTCATTTTGTCCCTGATCGGTCGTGTTGAAAGTTCTCATGATTGTCCTGCCCAGACTACTCTACTTATTTCAGATGCTACCTATAGTAATTCCAAAATCTAGCTTTGATTACATGGATAAAATAATTTACATATGTATCTAATCTATTTAAAGCAGAGATGGGAAGCGGAAATGAATACGATCAAATCACAGAATACATGGGAGGAAATGTGCACAAAGGCATATCTTGTTACAAACTCAAACACCTGGAGGGAATTTAAATGGAACACAATCACCAGATTCTTCTGAACACCAGAAATAGTAGCCAAAATGGGCCAAACACATTCCAACTTATGTTGGCGGAACTGTGGAAGCGCTGCCAATCACACATATATTCTGGCTATATGCACCAAATTAAATGCATACTGGGGAGAAGTCTTTGATGCCCTCAAACAAATATTTCAACAGGACATGCAACAAGACCCCACAGTAGCGGTATTGGGAGCGATACCCGAGGGCCTGGAGGCTAGGGCCAAAAGATACCTCCTAAACATCACTCACAGCAGCATTGAAAGGGTATATCCATCAGATGGTTAAAACTGGATCCCCCGACGTATGGATCCAAAAAGTATGGGACATCTACCAAATGGAGCGATTCACATACTCATTAAGGCTCCAGATGCCTATCTTTACTAAACGATGGGGTCCTGTCGCAGCTTTATTATTACAATGACTGTTGTGCTGTATGTTGCTCGGCCCTCTGGTTGAACTGCTCTCTTTTACTCTGAGTACACTTCATATACAATCCTATCTGTAAGCATACAACACTACACTCAGAAGTGGACAATTATTATTTTAATTAATTACTTAATTTGTATTTAATTATCTTTTATGCAATTTATTTATTATTACCCTCTTTTCATTTCATGGAGTGAGCACCATTTGATGTTTGTTGATCTCACTGTGTTGTACACTGTACCTGAATACCATGTGCACCAAGACATACAACTGAAAATGATTATATGAAAAGATATATTGTTATGTTGTTGAAAACTAAATAAAAATTAGTTTAGAAAAAAAAGAACAGTAGATTTCAGTTTTATGTTTTCATTCAAACTGAACGCTTATGACTGCATTTTCACCTTTTAGGCTCCCAACAGACATTTCAAGCCAAGAATAAACAAAACATGGATTTTCTGAAAAAATACATTGCTTCCATGATTTGATCAACCCATTTTTCAGTTTCATGTAATTTTAATGAAAACCTGACGCATTCACAACTTCTATATATGAATCTTACTTCCCTTGATTAAACTTCTACATTTAACTCATGGCTAATACTTTAACAAAGGATCATTGGGAGGCTAAATATAAATTAAAATCAATGAAAACAGGCATATACATTGAATTGACTGGGAACATTTTTTTCTTAACATAAGGGGAAAAAAACACTGAATGTTCCATAGCCTCTTTCAAAAGTCGCGGTATTCCACAATCTTGGGCTTCTTCTCCTCTGAGGCTTTAAATACGTTGGCTCTGTAGTACTGCAGCTCTTTAATGCTCTCCTGGATGTCATTCAAGGCTCTGAGGAAGAATCCACAGTTTGACGTTTATTATTGAATTATTTATATTCCTTTGAACCTTAGAAGTAAGCTGAAAGGATCATTCTGATACATTGGAACTTAATTTTACAAATGTTGAGATCAGATATCTTCTTTATCATTACCAGCTTAATTGCTGAAATCTTATCACATGACAATAACACTAAAAAGAAGTCAGCTGTGGCAAAAAACATAAGACAGGTTTTAAACGAAGCCCCAGTATATTTCAACTGATATTAAAGAGGGAAAAAAGTTGAACGAGAAAATTGTATCACATTTTTACCGTCCTACTTCCTGCTTCAGCCTTTAACTGTACTTTCTCAAGTTTACTTTCCTTTTGACCTTCAAAAAAAATGGTTGAGATTATCTGAATAAAATGCTAGTTTGCTTCCAACCTCTCCAGTTGTCCGGACTAATTGTGTTTGCCCCGTCTGACTTGGTTGTAGTGAAGTGTTCAAAGATCTCAGCAGTCACTTTGGTGAGTAGTTTATCATAATTGACAGCAACAAAGGCCAAAGCTGTAAAAGTAAAACCGCAGTAGAAAAAAACCCACGATGGTCCTTGATATGATGATATTGTGTTATTTTATTGTTTACCTGTGGGCTGCTTTCTTGTGAGGCACCATTTTGTATTCCTCAGGAAACCACCGTCTGAAAAGATTATTAGAACAAAAAATAGTCGCATTTACCTTGAATGAGAGTAATATCATTAATTTCTTCTAATGTACTGAGAGACACAAACACCGAGTTACAAAAGCTACTCAGTAGGGATGCACCGATCTGATCAAAACGGCCGATCAGATGACGTAACATATGCTACACAACAGGAGTTGTAATGAAAAGTCTGACTAAAGCAATATTCGAATTATACCATCATGTAAACACACTAGGGATGTCACGAGAACCGATACTTACAGTACCTTACGGTACTCAATATCAAAATACCGACGATACCTATTTTTTTTAAGTACCGTAAGTACCGCAAGTACCGTGAGCGCCGATGCCAGCTGTTGGCATCGGCTGCGCTCTTCAGGAGCTGATGGGGGCTCGCGCTGCGCACCGGAAGCTAACGTTAGCTAGCAAGCTATCAAGTGGAGAGGTATATATATATTTTTTTTTTTTGTAACCGGCGGCGCGGCGCAGCCTTTTCAGTCTTTACGGTAGTGGTTTAGCGGATGTGGAAACGCACAGACCAATTGCATGCGAGTTAAGCCATCCCACGTGATACCACTCAGCCAATCAAATCAATGCATTCTCGGTGGTAAACATTACGTCTCAACAGACAGACAGCGCTGCGCAAGTCCGCAGACAGATGAGAAAGTTAGAGGCAGGTTAAACATTGAGACGGTAGAAAGAAAAAGAAAGATAGCGATACATTTAGAAAACAAAGGGAGAGAAATGGACAACTGTGCCGGAGAAAGTTAAGAACAAGTCGAGTGAGACAGCGAAAGGGAGGGAAACGGACAACTGCGCCGGAGAAAGTTGAGAAAAATGCTAGTGAGACAGCGAAAGGGAGAAACACATAAGGAACAAATGTCGCTCTCCAAAAAAAGAAAAGTTGACAGAGAAAATAGAGCATTTATTCCGGAATAGACAGACTCTTTTCTGTTCATACTTCCCACAGGGAGCACAACACCAGTGTGTCTTATATGTTCAGAAACCGTGGCACTTATTAAAAGTGGCAATGTGAAACGCCATTATGAGACAAAACATAAAGGTTTTGAACAAACAAACCGACTCAAATCCGAAGTGAGATCACAGAAGTGCCTCACATCCCAATATGAACAACCAGGAGCCTGAGACACACGCTCACTGCCCAACAACTCATGAGTGTTCCCTCAGAGTTGTTGGATTTTGGGGCAACACAAAAAGCCATTTACTGATGGAGGGCTTGTCAAAGAATGCATGAGTGTCTTTGCTGAAACATTACTTGATGGAAAACCAAAACAAGAGCTTTGTGATAAGATAAAGCAAATACGCATGTCAGCATCATCTGCCACAAAGAAATGTGAAATATTAACTCAGGATGTGCTAACCCAGCTAAATGAAGCCATACATAAGGCACCTTATGTAGGCTTCCAAAAAACTGTACTTTATAATGTTGTGATATGCTCTGTTGCACATGATTTTTATGTCTTGCTATTTTTCAAATATTTAACATATATTGTACATGGAATCTTTTTTTTTTTACCGTGGTATCGAAATTGGTATCGAGAATCGTGTTATTTTACTGGTATCGGTATCGACTACTGAATTTTTGGTATCGTGACACCCCTAAAACACTGACTGTTGCCAGATTGGAAATGGTGAAGTATCTTACCAAAGGCTCAAAATGGTTGTATTATTTGGAAGATAATTATCGTGTATCTGGCAACCCTGAGATCAGTTGACCAATGACTGTTCTCTATACCGTCAGAGCTTGCACCAGAGCTCGCGCAAGAAGGTGGAACGTAAGGGAGATACCATTTCCAAAACGTGTAAGGGGTAAATACTAGTTTGTGAAAACCCTTGTGAAAATCCCGGACGTTTTTGAAATCCCCACCAGACGCATTTTTTAGGTCTCAAAAACAAGCCATGTCCGAGGAAAAAACGGACGTCTGGTCACCCAGACTGTGGAAAATCAACGCAAATAAACGTATCTGCCAACATTATATTGGTGACATGCAGAGATACGACAACCAGCACACACCAATTGCATGTATTAACCCAGTTTGTGATAGATTGCGCATTCAGAGGTGAGGCTCGACTCGTTGCTGCCGCACCTCTCGTTTCATCCCTTTATTTGAGAGGGAAATGGGCAAATTCAGCGATTTTTACTATAAAATGTTCGAAATTAGTCATATATAAAGATCAGTGGACAAATATTAGTATAAATTCGATGTTAGCATTCTTTATTTTTGTACTTGTCATGATGACCGCACGTCCCTGCATTGCGTGGTCAAATGGTTTCTAGACCCATGTTACAGTTTTTCTCGATTGATTTGGCTCAATTCTTGAAACAGTGCAAACCTCCCAACCACTGGGCACTTGTTCACAACAGATTGGAATTTATCATTCCTTTAATCAAATTGCAATTGTTTTAGTACAATTGCCGACAGTTTGCACACATTTCAAATGATTTAGCACATCTGTGCAAACGGTTAGGTACAATTGCCTTCAGTTAGCCCCATTACCGATTGAATACATCTTGCTGGTCTAAACTGAATGTTGTTTCTCAGTCAAATGGTTGTTCTCTGCAAAACATATTGGCATCTTTTCCTTGTTTACATCATCACCTGCACAATAGTTCACTCCTCTGTCAAAATCGTTCAGGCACATAATACCATGAAAAGCATCATGGTATATACTGTAATGTGGATCTCTTGGATCATCGGCTTAATTTTCAGGCACAACTAGAAATTTACTAATTAAGGGAGAGTTTCTCACATCCGATCACCAATCACAGTCATGTTAGTTAGCTGACAGCTGCTATCCACGAGTATAAATGCTTCCATCAAATATCTAGGGCTTGACCAAGTTCAGTACAGTTTACAGTATGAACATGGAAGCACCTTCTTCCTACTCTTCGAGGAAGAGTAGGAAGAAGAGGAAGAGGAGCAAGGGTGCGTGGTGGTGGAGAAGGGGGAAGAGGCCGAGGAAGACGAAGATCTGTGGCCAGACAGACGTGAGCGCGAGGATGAGCAGGAGAGTGAGGATGAACTCCAGCTTTGAACTCCAGCTTTGCTTTACTTTCCTCCTGAATGTTTTGTTACAGTAGTGTAGGCTATACTTCATTTGATTTTTGATGTGCTTTTTGTTTTGACACTATTTTTTGCTGTACACATTTTCTATTTCTGTTTTGCAATTACTGTAACAATTACTGTTACAATTACTGTAACAATTATTGTTACAATTTCCATGGCAGTATACAGTAAGTGCAATACAGTATGTGATGTGAGACCTGGTTAGCTCCTCTTGAATGAATCTTTGTTCTGTTTGATACACATAGTATTCTGGAAAGAAAACATTTACTGCAGGAACCATTCAGTGTCAAAGGACTAAGTCAAGAGTGAACTGTGCACATGAGGATATGTCTATGGTCCGCTGCCATACTGACAAAACATCTAAACATTTTGACCTGCAGTGTTTAAACAATGACAAAGGAACTTTTAATTTTGAGGGCACTGACTATTTGTATGAGAAAGGGACTTAGTTTTGACTGATGAGTTGTATGTTTTGGGAGAGATATGACCTTTTGCAGGGGTGCCATAGTGTTTTGCTAAACCGTCCAGGTTCATTTGAGAGATGAGCCACAGCAATCGAGAAGGAAGTTTTCATTTTGGGGGCACTGACTATTTGTATGAGAAACTGATTTGGGTTTGAAGCTTGAATTAACTGTTTTGGGGGAGATATGACCTTTTGAAGGTGATCTATGTAGTTGTGCTGAACCATATAGACTATTTTACCAAATGCACTAAGAGTTTTGAGAATGTAATTTCTGTTTCAAGAATTGAGCCAAAGCAATCGAGAAAAACTGTAAACTGTCAAGCAACTGCGAAATGGGTACAATTTGCATCCCAAAGTTCTGTGCGAAAATAATGATTTTTCATTATTATTATTCCAAGCCTATGACCAAAAAGAAAGCTTACCTTTCCATGATGCTCTTTACACCACTCAGACATTCCTTCCAGCAGCTCATTTGGCTGGTTGATGATCAAGTTGGGACCCTGCCGACACATAACAGATGAGTTTCATTAACATAACAGGCAGAAGAGAAGCTGCAGTCTAATTGTGTTTATGTTCATATTACCTCAGCTAAAATGTTAAGGTCAGAGTCTGTGATAATGCAGGCCATCTCAATGATCTGGTCCTTCTCAATGTCCAGCCCTGTCATCTAAAATACACACACAAAGACTTGGTTATCAAAGACAGATCTGGAACATGCATCCGGTCCTCAACAGCAGCATCGCTTTACGTCACAGACCTTTAAAACATTGTAACATGAATAGTATTTTGCAGCAGTATGCCTGCATCTACCATTTGTTACATCATGCAAGTAGCATACTCATGTAACCATAAAATTAACTATTCAGAGATGTTCAGGAGTAAGCATTAAAAACAATTAAACAATCAAAAGCTTTATCATATTCCTTGTTGATGCATTTTCTAACCACCACGACTTGAACTCTGAGCGTGCTATCACATAACAGACACCTAATGTGACATTTTGATGAGTATTGACGTCTGCAAGTAAAAAGGTCAACTAGACTTGCTGTCGTTATCTTAAAAGGCGATTCAATCATCCATGAGGGGGTGCATTCTGAGAGGTTATTCACATAACTATAGCTGTACAATTCTACAAAGAAGTGTACGCGTCAGTATTTATATGCAGATGTTTTGATTTTAAAGAGGCCTGTTGCAGCAAACACTGTTTCCAGCAGGTATTTTGTGTTCGCCATGCATCATTAACGGCGTGTTGCGACAAACTGCTTTGAACAAAAGCATTTACGTTTTGGAAAAGCATTCTGTAGCTGTACTGAAATCAGGCAGCAAGCTTTGACCCGCTCGTGAACGTGTAGAAGCGCGTCCTCGTGACTCGACTCAATATAGGTGTTACATTGCCATGTAACGTTAGCATTAGCGGGAAAGATAGGACGCTAATTCAAAACTAATTTGCGTAAACGTGTCTTACCGGCGGTAGTAGTGAAGTTCCATAATTAAGAGTTACACGTGAGGGCTTTCCCTCACGGTATCCATTAGCTAGTCCCCAGATGACGTAACTTAGCACATTGCAACGTTACTCACCAGAAGCACCCGGTCTGCAGCTGGTTAGCTTACGTTAGCAAACTTACCAACACAACTTTTAACGTTAAGTTATCTACACAGATACTATCCGTTTAGCCCTAGAACTTGCCTCGAGGTCCACCCAAACCATCCTCTGAGACATGGCGATGGACGACATGTGAAGTTGTCTGGACACCTGAATGTCAGCTCTTGAACCGAGTCTGGAAGTGAATGGGTTTATTTCACGGCTTAAAGGTACACTTTTGGAAAAAACTCCACTGCAGTATGAATGAAAGGCCGCCTTGCTGTGCGGAAGGGAACGCAGTCTTCGTCTCCAGAGAACATCCAAAATAATAAGACCCCATGCCGAAGTTTGCGAGCACGATGGCATCCTAGGCCGGCTTCCGATCTCAACTGTCGTAAATAACGCCCATTGGAAAGTGTATGGACAGAGCCAGGCTGTGGTCGAACAGTAAAATAAACTAGAAAATGCATTTCCTGCTGGAAATGCTGTTGGAATGCTGAAAGTTTGAAGCTGAAAAATAAAAACTAAATTGCTGAAAAAGGTTTGAAAATAGCTGAAAAATTCTGAAAATAGCTGAAATATTAAATGAATAATTGAAAATGTCTGTAAATAGCTGAAATAAATAGGTGAAAATAGCTGACATATGAAATGAATAACTGAAAATAGCTGAAATATGAAATGAATAACTGAAAATGTCTGGAAATAGATGAAATATGAAATGAAAAACTGAAAATATCTGGAAATAGCTGAAATATTACATGAATAAGTGAAAATGTCTAGAAATAGCTGAAATATGAAATGAATAACTGAAAATAGCAGAAAAATGAAATGAATAACTGAAAATAGCTGAACATAACTTAAATATGAAATGGATAACTGAAAATGTCTGGAAATAGCTGAACATGTCTGAAATTAGCTGAAATGTGTGTTTTTTTCAAGTTGTACATAGCTTAAAATAGCTGCCAACAGCTTAAATAGGCTGAACATAGCTTAAACATCTGAACATATGGATTTTTTCCCCTACAAAAGCATTTGTTAAACCCTGTCAAATAAAACATGATCAAAACACCAAAATAGTAGAATCAATAGAGAGGAAAGACTCAGCCGAACGCGCTAATATTATTCATCTGTCTGTGAAGTTAAATGTGACCTATTTCTCCTCATTTCTGTATTAAAAGTAGTGAGATGTATTATTGAGGTCAGTTTGCTCTTGTCTGGCGCCTCCATGTTGATAAACAATGGGGACAGAGGCTCCTCCTTGTGGCCCTCCTGTGTGATTGTTAACGAGGATCAGCTGCGTGCAGCTCCTGAAGGCAGAATTGCCTTTGGATTTCTTCAAAAACACCCTGTGAATCTTCAGAACTTGACAGAATACCATAACTCCAATCGCAAAATTAACGTGATTTTGAGAGGCACAAGGGTTTTGTGAACGTTTAAATGTCCTTAAATATTTTTTAGGTTAAGAAATGAGAGTTTAGTCGCAGTTTAGAAAATGCTCCTGTTTGCTTCAAAAGAGTTGAAAGGTGCTCAGAATTACAATGGAGATGACTGAGGAGAAAGCCGGACTTCTCCCCTCGTTAAGGCTTCTCTCGAAAAATCTGGGAAACTGTTGGATTCCACAGTCACATGTCTACGACAAGCACAAGATTCCCTACTACTTTATCACAACATTATGTCTATAGAGTAAGAATTGTGGCCGTAGTGCCGATATACAAATCTTTTTTCCGCAAGATTCTAAAGCAGCGCTGCACTCTACCGATGACATCACAGCTCTAGACTTCCACACACACCCATTGTAAACGTCAGGAGGAGCGGAAAAACACATACAACTAAAATAATAACAATTAAATAACTATACAAGAAATGAAAAGAAGATGAATGACAAAGTTATAGCTAACACATTTTTCAACATTTTAAACGTAGAATTGTGTCTTTAGCTGAATGTATGCCGATATAGTAAGCATTTAAAGTTGAACAAGTTGAAGCGGATTTGAAGATTTCTAACATTGGATCCCATTCATTATTTATTCCATAAAAAAAAAAATAATTTCAAAATATGAAAAGAAAAAAAATATTTGAAAATATACTGTAATAGCTGAAAAATATCTGAACATAGGAAAAAATTAATTGCTGAATTTGCTGAAAATATGAAGATATTGTAAGCTTTTTAAAGTTGAAGATTTTCTCCATAGGAACTGATGCATTTAAAATAAAATAAAAGTATTTAAATATATGAAAATTTGAAAGATTTGAAATATGAAAAGTAATAGCAAGCTAGTCCTGAAGAAGCTGAATTTTCTAATATTTGAATTGTTTAAATAGCTGAATATATGAAGGAGATGAAAAGGGACGAAAAAGGTATGGAAGAAATAGAATAATATGAAGAAGTTTAAATAAAGAAGACAAGACCAATAGTTGGACTGTTGAAGCATTCCAACTAATGATGTCTAATTCGAACCAATTTTTCTTGACTACAATGGAAAACTTCACGAGGTTAAGGGAAGATGGGAAGATCATTAAAAAGTAATAATTTAAACTTAAATAGAAAATGTAAAATGTTATAACATAAGATAAAAAAAGTAAAGTAAATATTAAGTGTACAAGAAGTAATAATAACCTAATTTTAACGAAGTAATATTGGTCTCGATATTGTGGGTAATATTGGCAACGATATTAAAAGTAATATATTTAAAAATAAAATGTGACACGCATGGAGTTTAGTTGAATTTAATCGTGTTTGTTTATATTTAATCATATTGATGTGTTAGCAAATTGGTGTTAACAAGTTACTAATTAATGTGTGCTATTGGAGTTTTAATGGAGGCTTATAGTTTGCCTTCTGTCTATACAGTTATGTGTTATGGTGTTGACTTCAAGCAAGACAGCTAATTAAATATCTTCCAACCATTTTTTGTCAAAACATTTTTTATGTACAACAAATCAACATCAAAAGATCCAGGTCCTAATGAACAATGTTTGAAGGGGAACTTCACTTTCGGATGTTATCCCCTAGATGGAACCATCTTTCAATGTAATTGTTGTATTATTAATGGCTTGTATTCCAAGGCTGTTCGAATAGTCAAATAATTACCTCCTAATAATGTCTATTCCTAACCTAACCACTGTTCCTTGACCTTTGTGGAAAACTTCACAGGGTTAAGGAAATGTGGAGAATTCATGAGGAGTTAGGAAAATACAACGACGGTGGTAAGAGAATCCGGGCGTTTATCAAGCATACGTTCTTGTTTATCGATTCCAAGTACACTGAGTACAGACTTGTGTTCTTTTGAAGTCTGGACTTGGGAGTTTGGTCTTGGGAGTCCAGACTCCGAAGGACGAGAGGACAGGAGGACGGGAGGACGGTCTTTCTGTGATTGGAACGGCAGCTTTCTTGATGACGTCAGCTGTTCTTGCTCATGAGTTTACTCCAATTATTCACTGTACATACTTTTTTTTACAGTCAAACACAATATGACAACCTTGCCTTTTTGATTATTCATTAAATATAATTATATATTTGTGAATTTTGTGTGCATGTATATATATTTATATACACACAATTCAAAATTAAATAATCATACACGTATAATAGTATATATATTGTGTAAAAAATAAAAAACATATATTGTTTATAAATATGTAGATTATATATAAATATGTATATATTTAATAACTAGGTTATATACATACATATATTTGTGTGTCTATATATATATATATTAAATGTATATATAGTTATATTACATAAGTAATTGCAAACAATTTGATCAAAAGGAAAAATACACCACTATAGTTCAACGTTTATTTAAAATATTAAGTTATGAACCCTCAGTCAAACTGATTTAATCTGTGAATAAATACAATTTTTGTGCCCGTATTGATTCCTCGAAACCGAATTATAACTGATGTTTAACCGCATCAGACATCAGAGCCAGCGGGGCATTGAAAAAAATGTCCTGCCGAGATCAGGCTGCTCTACGGTGCAGATCTTTATTAGCCTGAATCATAACAAACCGACCACAGATTTGATTTTCAAACTACTAACTTCTCGCCTGAAAACATCCTAAAAGTACATTCTGTGACTCTACAACAACAGTAGTATTTAGAAAAAGTCAGCTGTCAGTAGTTTATTTTATCCTACGCCACTGTTTCCGGTTCGAAATGCATTCTGGGATATCGGCTGGCCAGAGTATGCACACGTCTCCTCTGATGAACACGAGAACACAAGTACAGAGAAGTACGCACAAGAACGCATATTGAGAAACGGCTATGTTCTCGTGGACTCGTGGAATGTCATCAGTCCCAGCCCGAGTACATGTTCCAATTCAAACAGCTTTTCTTAATATGCGTACTTGTGCATACTTTCCTATACTTGTGTCCTCGTGGACTCTTGAACCTTCATCAGTCTCAGCCCGGGTCTATGTTCCAATTCAAAGTCTGCTTGCCGCAAAGCACGGTCAAAATGCCCGGATGTGACTTGATCCTCTCACTTTCCGGACGAGTTCATCAGAGGAGACTTGTGCGTACTTTGGCCAGCATATATCCCAGATTGCATTTCACCAGCAACCGGAAACAATAGCGAAGGAGAAAATAAACTCCTGACACTTGACTTTTTATAAATACTACTGTTGTCGAGTCACGGAACATCTTAGGATGTTTTGTTTATTTGACTGTAAAAATAATTTACAGTGAATAATTAGAGTAAACTCAGGAGCAAGAACAGCTGATGTGGTGACATCATCAAGTAAGATTCAATTCAATTCAATTCAGTTTATTTGTATAGCCCAGTTTCACAAATTACAAATTTGTCTCAGAGTGCTTTACAATCTGTACACATAGACATCCCTGACCCAAAACCTCACATCGGACCAGGAAAAACTCCCAAATAACCCTTCAGGGGGAAAAAAAGGGAAGAAACCTTCAGGAGAGCAACAGAAGAGGATCCCTCTCCAGGATGGACAGATGCAATAGATGTAATGTGTACAGAAGGACATTCCAATCGTAGAAAGACCGTCCTCCCGTTGTCCCGTCCTCCCGTGTCTGGACTCCCAATTCCAAACTTCAAAGTCAGAACTCCAAAAGTACACAAGTCTGTACTCAGTGTACTTGGTATTGATAAATGGCCTGTGACAAATAAGGGAAAGGACACATCGGATGATGGTAAATCAAAAGTGTTTATTATAATCAAGTAAAGAAAAGACGACAATTGTGAAGCGTGTCAGTCAGTAACATCAGTAATGTAAATGTGAATACGTGAGCACAATGAAGTGTAGGGTGTTATGAGCAAAAACAAAGGACGACCAAACCAAGATCTAACCAGGCATGAGCCAGAGAGAGGACCGAGAAATCGTTGAGTAGGGCTTTTATTCTGCAGGTGCTCCAGAATCAAGTGATCTGCATCCAGTAATGAGCTACACCCACGTTCTTGTGACATATTCAGGGACACAGGGACGAATAGCGGGCAACACCACACTTGTATGATGTTATAGGCAGGGGCCGGCACAATTGCACTTATTTCTTTCTTTTTGCCGCTACGGACACAGTTCGATAACCTTTTTATCTTTCGATAACTTTTCACTGCAAAGGTCTCAAGATCCTACTGACCGACTTGAAAGTCAATCGGGTTTAATCTCTCAAAGTAGTTTGTTAAAGTATGGTGACTTGAAATGTTCAATAAACATCATAACATGAAAAATTGCTGACTTCTTATTGGGTTTAGAGCATACCTCCTTCATACGTCTCACCGTGTTACAAATACCTATTACAAATTCATACAGCTAGGTTGTAGTCTACCATCAAATTCCTTCAGCAAGCCCATTTGAGGCTTTACAATTCCCACATCCTCAATTGTCTTAAAGATTAAGGTGAACCTGACAAGATTTATGACAACAAACAGAAAGATATTTTACACTACCAGCATAAAAGACACTTAATGTGCACGCACGCACTTGTAGTGAAAATATTTTTTATTTTGACAGATGATTAGTAGTTGTCCAAGTCTTTATTCCTTTATAGAATGTCAACTTCCTTTTTTCATTCTTCTGATGACCTTTAGTAATACCAATAACCCACTCCATTAACATCTAATAGCTGACCATTCTTGGTCCAATATGTTGGGTAAGTGACTACTTCAATCTAGCTGTATTAAACTTTGCTGGAAATTTTATATTCGACCACGTTAATAAAAATAAAAAAAACATTTGCACTGGCTCAGTTATTCTGGACTTGTGAGTTTTGTTGAACTCTTGCTGTAGCCTGCAACAAGTTCAACCAGCACCATATGTCGTCACTTAAAATCATGTTCTCCAAACTTAAATTATTGGTGAGACTTATTTGACATTTTTGGAACTGGGGGGTGGGGTGGGGGGGGGAGAGAAGAACCATGACCATAACCCAAGAAAGGATTATTTCACTTCCTTTAAAGCCTGAACATGGGATTGATTTTTTTTAAGATGGAGCTTTTTTTAAGTTCCCAGAAAGTTGTTTCCAGGGATAAGTACCGATTCATTATATTGCATTTGGTTGAAAGTAAGAGATCTGATAGAAGACATTCAGTCATTTAGTGATTAAGTGATACAAAATCGTCCTAGAAAAATTACCGGAATTGAACTTGCTTATTGTATATATTTCATGTTCACGTCCAAATCAACTATTTCAACTAAAACCATAATGGATGGTAATTATAGTGGCTCCAATTATATATATATATATATATATATATATATATATATATATATATATATATATATATATATATATATATATATATATATTCACAATACAGTGTGCAGTTTGTTGGAAAAACAAAAACAAAAAGCTCACCAGTGGCCTGTACTCCGAAGCAGGATTTGGGGTTAGCGTGGTCATTTTGGGATTAACCCTGTGTTTTCAGTCCTATGACAGAGGTTCCCTTCTTATCGTAGGTAGATGACCTTTGTAATCTGTATTTTGTAGATTACCTTTGTAATCTAATCTACACAGCTACGGAGAATATTTCAGGTTTAAATGGCTTGCTCAAGGACACATTGATTAGGATTGAACCGCAAACCTCCAGTTTGGAAGATGCAAATGCTCACCACTGACCCACAGTTGCCCCGAATATTCACTCATGTGTCTTAAACCATGTTGCAGCCATTATAGAAGGATCTCTTATCGTTTTGAATGTATGAGTTATGCCAAATCTGTTTCACACCGCCGGGTCGCCACTGAAAGAATAAGGCTAAAATATTGTTATACATGCCATAAGAATACATCTACGCAATACATTCTTTTAACAGAATACAAATAGTCAGACCTACTGATGCCCTAAATGGGGCAGCGATGAAATATTATAAAGTCGTTCATGTACAATATCTTACAGTAGGCAATATATTGCAAGCTGTCCTTACTGCTTTTGGCAGTTGATAGTTAGTTTCAGCCTGATTTATGTATTTAACTTCTTCGTAGGACCTGTGGGATAGTGGTTGTTAGAGTCAGTTAAGGCAGGTAACCAAAATATACTCTTGGTATGTTGAACCTGCTTTGTAGTACATAGCCGAAGTATCACATTTGAACTCAGCCTGAAGTCAACATGTCACATGGGTCGCAAACACTAGTTGTTGAAAATGCAGGTACTAGTAGCCATGTGATGATTGTGCCAGTGGAATACAGAGATAATGAATCCAACCATTGAGCATAACAAGTCCGCTATCAGAAAGGCAACTCATTAATTCAATCGCTCATGAAATGTTACAGCTCAAAGGCTCAGCTCTCAGATCCCTCCACGGCATGCAGGCTATTACAGTACATACCGAATGTGCAGTGAAGAATGTTTTACAGTTTACATAATTTCTCATTACACTAGTGCCATGTCTAACAACAATTAAACAAAAAATTGCACATTAGCTTGTGTCAGACAACTTTAAGTAATATAGAAAAAAAATAAGTAGTGCAATATATGCAACAAAATGCTAGTCAATATCTTTGGTCCAACCAGCGTCCACCAACACTATTGGAGCGTCTCTAGCATGTGTCCAAGCTACATGCAGCTTTCTCTTACAGCTGGACTCTTGTAGCAAGGCCAGTTTCTGTCCTATCATTAATCAATTGATTGCATGTAGTATGCAAATTGCATATGCCCAAATGTGCTGAAACGCAATTGACGTTGCTGTGGCGAAAGCCACCCTTCCCAGGTCAAACGGTAGTTTAGATGCATTTGATTAAATGCACATGTAAACATAAGGGTATAAAAATATCTCCTAATGTGAATCAGTCAAACTGTGACACCAAACCTTTCCGTTCCAGGTTTGGATAAGTCATTAGATTGAAATGTCTGTTTGTTGAATGAGCTGCCCTCCAATCACAAAAATGTATGTTTTTTTTTAGAGGTCATGGGGTCAGATGAGGATCTCCAACATGTCTTTTTCTACTTCATGTTGGGTGGGCGGGGCTGGAGGAGGGGCCTGTTGATGTGGATGGGACAGGATGGGAAGCCTTCGTTCCAGGGTGCTGCTTTGAAACACTGGCACATCTGCAAAAAAGGGACGAAAGAACATGTAAACATGTCAGAAGTTCAAAGCATTATCAGTCCAGCTTCTCGGATGATCCAGTTGATTCATTTAGGCTGACATATTCTTCATGACTCAGCAAGGTTTCAATAAGACAAAATAAATCAATGTGATTGATTGATATTAAATACTTTACTAATACAGCTTTAGATGACAGAGATATAATATTTAGGAGTCCACATTTAATTATCCTGTTTTGTTGCACTGCTGAAATAGTGACCGTAACCATTGAAGTTATCCTGCAAACTGCATTTAAAAAAAAAAGAAAAAAAAAAAAAAAGCACATCTTCTCTCAAAAAGATGCAGAAAAACTGATTCATGCGTTTGTTACTTCTAGACTAGATTACTGCAACTTCTTATTATCAGGCTTCTCTAATAAGTTTCTTAGGTCCCTCCAGTTGATCCAGAATGCTGCAACAACGAATCGATAAAATCGATAAAAATCGCTTATTAAAATAGTTGGCAACGAATCTCATTATCGATTCGTTGTGTCGTGTGATTATTACGGCACTCAATAAGTCGCAGAGTATAAAAAAAAGTTGAGTTGAGCGCAGAGGGGCGCAGGAGAAACCAGAGTGGAGGAGAGGACAGAGAGCCAATCAGCGCTGTGCTGCGCTGCTCCGCTCTTGATGAATCTAATTCAGTTTTTCAATTCAGTTTATTTGTATAGCCCAGTTTCACAAATTACAAATTTGTCTCAGAGTGCTTTACAATCTGTACACAGACATCCCTGCCCCAAAACCTCACATCGGATCAGGAAAAACTCCCAAATAACCCTTCAGGGGGAAAAAAGGGAAGAAACCTTCAGGAGAGCAACAGAGGAGGATCCCTCTCCAGGATGGACCAATGCAATAGAAGGACAGATTTAGAGTTAAAATACATTCAAGGAATTTGACAAAGTTTATCAATAGTTCATATTTAGGCATATTCCACGATGGAGAGTTTGGAGACCTCCCGAGTGGAGGAGTGGGCGGAGTCCCAGCAGGGCAGCGGCACAGCTGGTGACAGGAACTCACGGTCCATCAGCAGATGGGATCTATGCCATCTCATAGGGTCCGATGACCCCATGAGACGAGAAGTCAGAAGGACTCCGGGGAGAAAGCAGAGTTAGTCATGTGTGATGGAGAGATGAAGATTCATCCATAGGAGAAAGAAAAGAGGACGTCCCCAGCAGCTATAAGCCTATACCAGCATATCCAGGGGCTGGACCAGGGCAAACCTGATTCAGCCCTAACTATAAGCTCTGTCAAAGAGGAAAGTCTTAAGTCTACTCTTGAATGTGGTGACTGTGTCCGCCTCCCGGACTGAAATTGGAAGTTGGTTCCATAAAAGAGGAGCTTGATAACTAAAGGCTCTGGCTCCCATTTTACATTTTAAGACTCTAGGAACTACAAATAGCCCCGCATTTAGTGAGCGCAGCTCCCTGGTGGGGCGATACGGTACTACAAGCTCTTTTGATATGATGGTGCATCACCAATTAAGGCTTTGTAAGTTAAGAGAATAATTTTAAAAGTGATTCTTGATTTTACAGGGAGCCAGTGCAGAGCAGCTAGTGCAGGAGTAATGTGATCTCTTTTCTTAGTTTTAGTGAGAACACGAGCTGCAGCATTCTGGATCAACTGGAGGGACCTAAGAGACTTATTAGGGCAGCCTGATAATAAGGAGTTGCAGTAATCCAGTCTCGAAGTAACGAACATGTGAACCAATTTTTCTGCATCTTTTTGAGACAAGATGTGCCTGATTTTTGAAATATTACGTAGATGGAAGAATGCAGTCCTTGAGATTTGCTTTATGTGGGAGTTAAAGGACAAGCCCCGATCAAAGATAACGCCATAATTCTTTACAGTCGTGTTGGATGCTAGAGTAATGCCATCTACAGAAACCACATCACCAGATAATTGATCTCTGAGGTGCTCAGGGCCGAGTAGAATTACTTCGGTTTTGTCTGAGTTTAACATCAAGAAGTTGCCGGTCATCCATGTTTTTTTGTCACTAAGACATGCATGAATTTTAGTGAGTTGGTTAGTCTCCTCTGGTTTTATCGATAGATATAGTTGAGTATCATCTGCATAACAATGAAAGTTTATGGAGTGTTTCCTGATAATATTGCCCAAAGGAAGCATGCATAAGGTAAATAGAATTGGTCCAAGCACAGATCTTTGTGGAACTCCGTGACTAACGTTGGTGGTCATCGAGGCTTCATCGTTTACAAATACAAACTGAGATCGATCTGATAAATAGGATTTAAACCAACTTAGTGCGGTGCCTGAAATGCCAATCGACTGCTCCAGTCTCTGTAATAGGATGTTATGGTTAATGGTGTCGAATGCAGCACTAAGGTCTAACAAGACCAGTACAGAGATGAGTCCTTTATCTGCTGCCATTAGGAGGTCATTTGTAATCTTCACCAGTGCTGTCTCTGTGCTGTGGTGTTTTCTAAATCCTGACTGAAACTCTTCAAATAAACTATTCTGATGTAGAAAGTCACACAACTGATTTGCGACCACTTTCTCAAGGATCTTAGAGAGGAAGGGGAGGTTAGCGATCGGTCTGTAGTTAGCCAACACCTCTGGATCCAGAGTCGGCTTCTTCAGGAGAGATTTAATTACAGCTACATTGAAGGAATGTGGTACGTGGCCTGTTAACAAAGACACATTGATAATATCCAAAAGAGAGCTGCCAATTAAAGGCAAAACGTTTTTAAGCAGCCTAGTCGGGATAGGGTCCAATAGACAGGTAGATGTGTTAGAAGTAGAAACCATTGAACATTGACTTCACGTCTCATGGGGTCATCGGACCCTATGAGACGGCATAGATTCCATCTGCTGATGGACCTTCGATGGTTGGATCGTGAGTTCCTGTCGCCAGCTGTGCCACTGCCCTGCTGGGACTCCGCCCACTCCTCCACTTGGGAGGGCTCCAAACTCTCCATCGTGGAATATGCCTAAATATGAACTATTGATAAACTCTGTCAGATTCCTTGAATGTATTTTAACTCTAAATATGTCCTTCTGTACACATTACATCTATTGCATCTGTCCATCCTGGAGAGGGATCCTCCTCTGTTGCTCTCCTGAAGGTTTCTTCCCTTTTTTTCCCCCTGAAGGGTTATTTGGGAGTTTTTCCTGGTCCGATGTGAGGTTTTGGGTCAGGGATGTCTATGTGTACAGATTGTAAAGCACTCTGAGACAAATTTGTAATTTGTGAAACTGGGCTATACAAATAAACTGAATTGAATTGAATTGAACATAATTGGTCACGGTTGATGGGAGAAAAGCCATCCTAAATATACACCAGGACATACAGCGGTTTCCAGAGCCATTCCACTTGAGGACAGATTGGCGCTGGTTAAGGGCAAGAGATTATTAATCTTGTCCCTAATAGTTAAAATCTTCTCATTAAAGAAGTTCATAAAGTCATTACTACTAATTGGCTGCTGCTGCTCTCGTGACGCTGGATGCGGAAGTCATTCACGTAGTCGTAGACATTCACAGAGCTGTGTGCGCCTACGGGTGACGTTATGAACCCAGACACCAGGGCGCTACATGTTACGACGTGTGTGGCATTTCCACAAGAGTATAACGTAGAAAACGTGGATATTTATTCTGTGGCGGATGGCTGAAAATATTTTGCAACAGAGATAAGCCACGCCCCCTCACCTTGACGCGTTTAACCCACAAATAGCCAACTCAGGAGAGTAAAGTACTGTCAGTCCGTTTGTGACAGAGTTCATCCACATGACCAATGAACAGGGTAAACATTTTGTGAAAACTCTGTCTATACGTGACAAAGTGAGAAGATGTAGTGTTTAAACTAACAATGAGAATTCCAAATAATACAGTATATATTCGGTGTAAATTAACATTTGAATTTAACATATTTGCATTACTTTTCCAAATATTTTGGGATTTTATTTTTTTCAATTACTTTTCTAGGCCTGCTAATAGCCATTTAAAAATTCCATGACTTTTCCAGGTTTTTCCATGAACGTACGTACCCTAACCCTATATACACATGTGTATGAACCCTGTTCACTGGTCAGCATGTGTATGAACCCTGTTCATTAGTCAGCATGTGTATGAACCCTGTTCATTAGTCAGCATGTGTATGAACCCTGTTCACTGGTCAGCATGTGTATGAACCCTGTTCACTGGTCAGCATGTGTATGAACCCTGTTCACTGGTCAGCATGTGTATGAACCCTGTTCACTGGTCAGCATGTGTATGAACCCTGTTCATTAGTCAGCACCTGTTCACTGGTCAGCAGTACGAGCTCACACAGACAAACACGGTGCATGCGTCCGCTTTCAAAGTTATTTAACTTATTAAATAATAGGTATAGGATAGGATCATAACCTGATGAGAGGGCAGAGACACCAGAGAAGATCAAAATAATTGTATTTTTTAATTTCAATTGGCTCAAGCACCGAAAGCAAGCACCGAAATGTGCGTTGCCATGTTGGCACCGGTTTTCGGCACCCAACCCTATTTATGGCCTTGTATTTTACAGCATTGGTTCTCTGTCTTTTGTGAACCAACAGCTCCTACTGATGTCTGACAGTGTGAGCTGACCTGCTATGCGGTCCGGGATGTAGACTGGGCTGGGGCTGAACAAGCGAGCAGGGAGCGTCATGCTTTGCAGGCCTGGAGTGCTGGGCTTGTTGGTGTCCTGACTCTGTCCCTTCTCAGTCTGCGTGCAGCTGTCCCTGCTGCCTGTCTTCGAGTGACCTGCGGTCATGGGGGTGGAAGGAAGCACTGGTGAGGAGGATGATGAGATTGACCCCGTCCTGAGAGATTCAGTACGAAACTCGTAACCTAGCAGACCACCTGGAGGAATAGAAGAAAGCAATCTTTACTCACAAGCACCGTAGCTACAAGCCATGTTGCCAACGTCCTGTCCATTCTACTCAGGTTCAAGCACTGGACATGGGGTAACTGAGCTTTCTCCATAGCTGCCCCCTCCCTGAAACTCTCTCCAAAATCATCAGAGACAACACTGACCTTCCCATATTCAAATAAAAACCCACCTTTTCAGAAATGATTTTAAAGTGTGATTAATGCATGTTCACTTTTATGATGATTTTAACATTTGTAAAGAGTCTTTGAAAAATGCTATATAAATAACATTTATTATGAATAAGTCTTTTCCCAATCCTCACTCACAGTAACATTCAGCTGCTGTTCTTAAAAGTATTACATGGGGTAAATACTTTGTAATGTATGCTGATTCTGGTTCTTACCTAGGCTGCCCTTCCAGCTTGTGTCCTTGCGTTCTTCGGTGATGGGTGAGCTACTGAGGCCCAAGCTGTGAGAGAGCACTCCTGAACCACCAGAGCCAGTGTTGGAAATGGACATCAGGGACTTGGTGGGCCTCATGGCAGATTGCGCATCTGACTTGATGGGCTCCTTCCTGGAGCGCTGGTGAAGCACCTTGATCATAGCGTCTTTCTCTATGATCTGGGCATGGAGATTCTTTATCCTGCATTAGGCAGAACAAGAGGGAGGACCATAATGACACCAAAGTCACTACAAGTTTCAAATACAAGGAAACCCTGAGAGCCGATTGACTTGAAATGTCTAGTTCTGTCTGCTCATCAAAAGTCAATCAGAGCATTAAGCCCCGCTTACTTCCATTTTTCATTTTGGGAAAAAGACATTAATGCAAACTCGTCCTAAACGCTGGAGCCGATTCATACCAAACTACCTGTTATACATTGTTGGAGGTATATCATCAAGTTTACAACTTCCTGAGATTTCATTGTGTTTAGAAGATATGGACCAATGAACATCTTAGGGGTGTGGCTTGCATATCAACGCTCATAACTTCAAAGCTATTTAGCCTGACCAGATTAGCAGCAAAGGTGCATATTGCATTCTGTAACATACCCAAACACTGATATGCTATTTACATACTAGGGGGTGCTACAGTAATGCAACTAATTATTTTTTGCCCTTTTGTGCAATTACCAACTCTTCAAATTTACTCAGGATGGTCTTTACACCTTTTTTATGAAAAGTTATCAATAAGGTGAGTTTTTGTTGAACACACTTGACACGGCGTGGACCCCCACACTAATTTTGTGCAGTTCGCATAGAGAAAGTTGTTGTTACTCCAAAGTACATCATCCAATCCGCCCAAAATGTTTCATGCATGATGCTGGTCCAGGCGTGTGCACATTTAGATAGATAACTGTTCTCATTGCCTACCGGCAAAAGGAAATTAGAAACATTTGTCTTTTATGAGGGAACAGCATAAACAGTGTTCAGTAGTAAGGGTCCCATTTAGGTTAAGTGGTCGAGCAAAAACAAAAGTACACAGCCGTACATATTGAATTTCGTTTTGTGAATCTGTGTAAAAAAACAAAACACTTTTAGTGATGCAAGTTGAGCAGTTACCCAGAGTTAGTTTAAGTGGCCCACAACCTTTTTGCATTTGGCCAGGATATTTTCAAACGCACTGTTCTGCAGAAATGCAGTGGAACAATTTATGGTAATGTTAGGATAAGGCTAATTTTAAGACAAGTTTATCTTGAGGGAGCTATAATGTAAGGTGCATTAACTTGTCGGAACAAACACTGATGGAAGCGTAGCTCCCCAGGGATTGAAACTTTTATTTTTGTAATCCAAACGATAATGGAATTTTTGGAGGAAAAGCGATTATTATTATTAAGCAACTTCCTAAAAGCTTTGTGGATGTATTGTGCCGTTCAATATGCCCTTCCAGGATTGCTACTTTAGCTTGCAGCTTTAACTCAGAGAGGCTCTATGTACTGTATGTGGAAAGTGCTTTACCTGCTTTCCATGTCCAGACAGCGCCGATTGGCCATGAGAATCTCCTCTTCTTCCTTCTGGATTCGAGCCTCCACCGACGTGTCATAGCTGCTGCTTGGAGAATGGCTCATCACAGGAATAGATGTATCCCTGAAATAGAGAGTTCAAAACTAACTCATCCATGGGACTACAGACTAAATTACTGACCTGTTCTGAATAACGAGATAGGTCACACACAGTATATATATATATAAATAAAATAAACATAATTAAAAATAAAAAGATGATGATGCTCGTATATTAAATTCATTGCTGCTGAATCCTGAAATCAGAACTAAAGAGATAATTTGGATTTGGTCTGAGGGTAGCCCCCAACCAAACACTGCAGACGCTGTATAATTTACTTTGGGAAAACTATACACTATAATACAGTGTAAAATACACTGTTACAAGTAAGAGTTCTAAATACAATTTAGAACACACACACACACACACACGGGTTAGGGTTTGACTGGCATGAACATATGGGATGCTGTTGCATCCCATATGTTCATGCCAGTGTCTGAAACCATGGCTCAAATAATAAAATGTCAATAACCGTCATGTACATGCACCTCTCAGTGGCGACAGAGGCGGCGGCGTCCAAGGCAAATTGCCTCATCACGCTCTCCTCCAAGTACTTCTGCTCCCATTTGGTCATGTCAGCCTCCAGAGCCAGGATCTGCTCCTCCTTCTCCCTCAAGTGCTCCATCAGCACAGTGGCATTGTACTCAGATGGCACTGCACCACTGCTTAGAGTGCCTCCCTGACGCTGGGCGGGAGAAGAGGGGAAGCATGAGGGAGAAAGAACATGTCATTTGTGGGTACAACATGAAATCTGTTGCTAGCTGTATTACCTTTTAGCTGATTTTCTGTTGAGGTACAATTAAATTGTAAAAGATCTTTTATTAATGTGTTTCATTGGGAAAAAACATTGCAACTTCAATTCATGTATGGGAAAAGTGAACACCAAAATTACCAACTTATAACTTCTCATCAGTCAAATGTTTAAAACGTACTGGGACAGATATGTGAGCTGAGGGATTTGTATAATATGTTATTACCTATTATTATATTATTACTCATTGAATGTGTTGTAACTCTGTAATTTTTCCTTCTGTACACATGATATCGATTGCATCTGTCCATCCGGGCAGAGTTATCCTCCTCTCTTGCTCTCCTGTCCTTTTTTCCCAGTGAAAGGTTTTTTTCTATTTTTTGGGAGTTTTTCCTGATCCAATGTTAGGTCTTGGGACAGGGATGTCGTATTTGTACAGATTGTAAAGCCCTCTGAGGCAAATTGGTAATTTATGATTTTGGGCTATACAAAATAAAGTTAAATGAATTGAATGAGGATTTGCATACAAATACTGTATTTGTAAAATATATGCCACAGCCTAATAAATAAATAATATTAAAATGGAAAGGACCATAAGCACAACCTAATAGTCTCCTTATTCATCTATGTCCATGTAAACGTCAACCAGCGTCTTACCTGCTGCATGCGTAGTGACTCAAGCTCTCTTTCCAGTCTAATACGGAGGCGGTGCTCAAGTTGTTCTCTCTTCTGACATGCTGCCTGGAGCTGAGCCAGAGCTTGCTGCATCCTCTCCACCTTTTCCACATAGACCTGCTTTTTCTTGAGCTGCAGAAATAGAATATATAAATAAATAAAGTTACTGGCCTGCTTTGACTTTTTTTATAGACAGATCTGTATGACCTCACAGTGTCTACTGACTAAAACCTGTACATATAATTACTATAAACCCTGATTTGCAGGACAGCTTCATCAGGCCTGACATATGTGGACATTTACTCATTCAAGAGAGAGAGACTAGTGTTGATCCACCAGATCAACATCACCAGGACCCCTGCTTAACCAGCTGCCACTTGCCTTCCTGACAGACCAGAGGCAGGAGGTGAGGCTGGGATAACATTACATCCGGCACACTCTGGCGATGATAGTGGACTTCACCGAGCCAAAACACAGTATAGGAAATCAGAAAATGCACGGTGATGCAGTGGCTAGCACCATCAGCTGACAGCAAGAGGGATTCGATCACGAGCAGTCATTCCGTGTTGAGTTGGCACATTCTCCCTGTGGCCGTGTGGTTTCCTCCAGGTTCTCCAGCTTCCTCCGACAGTCCAAAAACACGCAACTCAGGTTAATTGGAGACTCTAAAAGCCTGTAAGTGTGAATGTGAGCCTGAATGGTTGACTATCTCTACATTAGCTCTGCAATAAACTGGCAATCTGTCCAGATGAATCCTGCCTTCATCCAATGTTAGCTGTTAATGGGTCGAAAAACCCTAAAATAGGATAAGCGGTTTGGATAATGTAATGTGGCAGATTTCTTAAATTGTCAAATTTCACTAATTTGGGGGCTGGCTAGTTCACAAATTCCACCGTGCATCAGTTCCAGAACATAAAATGCAATAAATGAACTGCTTGGCTTGGCTTTGTTTTTTTAACGCATTTAACGCATGCGCAAAATGAGCGTCTATTGTTGATCGTCTCTAACCAGCAGCATGTCATTCTGTCTCTACGTGTCGCGTTAACTCTTCTCGGCTCTCCGTCTCGCGCGCCGCAGAGCTCCGATGCCGGAGCGCGCACTGGTGAGCACACTCTCACTAGCACCCCTTGCACCCATTGGCTGAACAAAGTTCTCAGTTGCCTGAACTCATTTAGCTAACTGTGCAGTCTGTCGTCAATACCTTAAACTATTTCACATGGTAAAACACAATTTGCAGATCTCACTTTAACTTTTCAGCAAAATTCTAAACACATTCTCAGTCTCAAAACACATTCTGCCCTCTAATGCACGTGTCATCCATACTGGTAAACAAAAGGGTCAACAATGAAATAACAAATAGAGAACACTTGCCATTGATTAAACACAATCACTCAATATTGATTTAACAAATCATTTTTATCAAATGATGTGACACAGCCAATATAAGCCAGTTGAGAGCAAACAGGTGGTTGAAGGTGAGAAGGAGAAAGTCTGAGAATGGATAGAAGAAACAATGCCAGAGGAAGAGAACAAGTGTGTATGCGGGGTGGGCGACGAGGAGGAAGAGGAGGAGGGCAAGAAAGAGGAAGAGGACGATGAATAGGAAGACAAAGAGTGGAAATATCTGATGAAATTGGGGCAACAATCATAGACCATGTTATAGTCCACAGACTGACAATGAGGGGAGCAGGACTTAAGAGTGCAACCCAATTTGAGCCGATTTTCTGTGTCCACCATAGTAAGGACATTCAGAGAAGAGAACAGGTAAACAGTATGCTATTGTATTTTTGTAATTGTAAATGTACTGTACTACGCTATATGCACAAGAGGCTTCTCCCCCGTTGCCTCAGGAGAGAAGATATTGCTTGTGATGTCGACGAAGTACTCTGGCCTGACCCGAAGACAAGAAGCACATTGATGACACGTTGACTCCTTTGATTTTTGGCCTTTTACTGTAGTAGGCCTACAGTACATTATAGGCTATATAATGTACAATAAACAAATTGTATGGCCTTGAACATCATGCTTTCTATTTGTTTCAGTAACAGTACTGACTGCTCAATAGATTTTAACTGGCTGCAGGTTCATATCAACAAAGAACAAGAATTACAGTATCACAGAGACAAAGAACACGCTGTGAGATGCAGGGTACAGTACTGCAACAATAAGAAGGAAGAACACAAATAATTGCAAAGAGCAAAGCACAGTAGTAATTTGATATTTTTTTTGCTACTTTAATAGAACATGTTTTCGTTTATATGAAATTTGTTTTGAGATTAAAAATCTACTTCTCCCTCCCTGAAAAATATATGTTTTAAACAATGCGTTTTCTATTTATTGGTGTATTGTTTACTGACTGTTTGATAGTGTATATTATTTTGATCACTTTGTTTATGATTGATGATGGATGGTGGAGGTCTCAATCGTGGAATATGCCTACTATGAACTATTTCTAAACTCTGTCATATTCATTGAATGTATTTTAACTCTAAATGTGTCCTTCTGTACACATTATATATATATATATATATATATATATATATATATATATATATATATATATATATATATATATTGCACCTGTCCAACATGGAGAGGGATCCTCCTCTGTTGCTCTCCTGAAGGTTTCTTCCCCTTTTTCCCCCTGAAGGGTTATTTGGGAGTTTTTCCTGATCCGATGTGAGGTTTTGGGGCAGGGATGTCTATGTGTACAGATTGTAAAGCAGCAAAATTTGTAATTTGTGAAATTGGGCTGTACAAATGAACTGAATTGAATTGTTTGATTTTGAGCACAGGTAAATATGTTTTGAAGCGAAAGTTTCATTTTGCAAGCGGATTCAGAGGTTTTGTAAATAGTACATGAAAATGAGGCTTTGTGTTTACTGTTTTGAGAAAATGGGTGAGCAATTCAAGAAAAACTGTATATGCATGTCAAATATAGCAAGTTTCGCGATATGATAAAGCCCCCAAAAAGGCAGTTGAATTGGCCTAATAAAAAAAAGGGAAAAATACAATTACAATAGGGTCCTCCCGGAACGACGTTGTCGGTGCTCAGACCCTATTGTAATTGTAGTTTTCAGGTGTATAAAGGATGGACCGGAAGTGGAGTACAGGGCAGTTGCGGATGACTTTGTGGAGTGGGCCGGTAGAAATGACCTGCTTTCTGAACGTGGCCAAGACCAGAGAGATGGTGGTGGACTGCAGGAAGAAGACAATGGCTCCACAACCGCTGAGAGTTCTGGGAGAGGATGTGGTCATGGTGGAGAAGTACAAGTTCCTGGGTGTCTCCACTGCAACAGACTGAACTGGGAGGCCAACATCAACGCTATGTACAAGAAGGGGATGAGTCAACTCTTTTTCTTAAGGAAACTTAGCTCCTTCATTCTGTGCAGCAAGATGTTGGAGATGTTCTACCAGTCTGTTGAACCAGTGCTCTGTACTTATCCCTAGTCTGCTGAGGCAACAGCATTGAAGCCGGTGACATCAACAGACTCACTAAACTGATGAGGAAGGCCGGCTCCATCATTGCCTGCAATCAGGTGGTGGAGAGGAGGACACTGAAGAAATGATTGTCCATATTGGATAACCCGGACCGGCCTCTCCATCACTTACTGCAGGGACAGCGGAGCATGTTCTTCAACAGACTGATTCAGCTCTGCTTCACAAGGACAGATACAGGAGAACATTCCTGATGCGGGAGAACATTCCTGATCACTGTAGATTTTTTAATAAATCACCTCTGACCAGATCCTCCTCAAATTGAATTACATTAATAAACCTTGGACAGCTTTCACTGGAAATACTTTATATACACATTGCATTTTTTTATTTTATTCATCATTACATTTTTCTTACATTAAATATATTAAATTAGATGTATCTATTTTAATGTATATTTTGTGCATTTTTTTATGTTTGATTTTATTGTAACCACGTTTGCTGCTGCTACAACCACATATGAATAAAGTATATATCTTTATAATGTAGAGTTCAAAATGAAATTATCATGTATTCTTTACCATTTCCAGGTGATGAACTTTAACATACTTCTCCTCGGATCCTCCTATTCGGATCCACTTCAAATTTGGTCAGTACAATCTAAATACCTTTGTGATGAAAAAAAATGCTATGGCATAGGATTGGCATGGCGACAATTTTACATGATTTTACAATAAAAAACAAGCTTATGTAACTATGTAAGCCAATTTTAACAGTCATATCACCATCTAATGGCAACAGGAAGTCTGCCTTATTTGACAAACAGAAACCACTGCACATTTACATGTATTCTATACTTTCTCTAGGGCCACATAGTGGATGCAGGAAGTGGTGGAATGATTTAACACAATAAAAAAATATTTAACTCATACAAAAGGAGTCCGGTGGTCACAGACAGGCCGCGTCGACCAGTGCCTCGCAAGTACTGTCCTACAGATTCACAGTTGTGGCTCTCTGCCATATGGGAAATGTAAAAATTGTCATACTAATTTTAGATATAATTAACAAGACATAACCGGCCTGAGATAGTTCAGCTTCACCTAGCCCTCTTTATCTCAATCAGGATTTTCTAATTTGGATTAAAATGTCAACAAGAAGTCAAACCCAAATCCATCAACCATGATTATATCCAGTAAGAGGGATGTTGTTACCTCCTCCTCAAGCTTGACCACTTTGGCCTGGGCGTTGTTGAGTGCCTGGTCTCTGATCTTGATGTGTCTTCTTTGGTCCTCTGTGGTAGAACGCAGCGCATTCAACTCCATCTCCAGCTTCTCCCTTTCACGGATCGTCTCTTTGTCTTGAAAACATGTACAAATACAATGACTTTCCTTTTCTTTTTTTAGGGTTATTAGTTATGCACAGCATACAATCCCATTACATTAAAATTGTAATCCATGCAAGATATTAGAACTCGATTTTGTGTGTTTCTTCAGACACATCATGTCAGATACATGTGTTGTAATCAACATCGTGCCTGAAAAACGCCTGGGGCATGTTTGATTTGACGGCAGCTGGGAGATGGCGTGTGTGGCACTCACTCTGTACAAGCAGCTCGGAGATAGTTTTGCGGTTGTCCTCTGAGCAGTCACACTCTTTAGCAGTGAGCTGCTTATTGGCTGTCTCCATGCGCTCTTTTAAACAAAAGACAAGAATTGAGAAAAACACAGTAAAATGAGCAGAAAATATAGGCACAAGCCGCCATTATAGATTTTTTTGCTCAAAAAGAGGAGGCAGCTCAAATGATATTATATAAATTGCAGGCAACTAGAAGCTGGTTTTGGGGCTTCAATAAGCTGAGGAACATCCCCTTATTTGGTTTCGTTCTCTATAAAAAATGAGTGAGGCCAATCACACAATTCTTTTATCATGACATACGTAGCCTGTACATTTTAAGTCCCACCAGACAAGTCTTGGCATAATGGGGACATGTTTTTCACATGCACAGGATTGGAACGGTTGGCGCCACCAAATGAGTGATTTGCCGAATAGTTTTACTGAAATATTCTTTGATCCAAATATGTGCAGAGTATGATGTTTGGAGATCAAAAATTGTATAACATTATTTTTCAAATCGTTAATTCATTAATAGTAAAGCGAGTTGTCTTTGTACGTTGTAATGTAAAGTAATTTAATGCAACGTACATTTTCTTAATTAAATTTAAACTGCTCCCAGCAAAATTCTAATTGTTGGCTCTCTTCTTAGCTTAACTTTATTTCTCGACAACATTTTCACTGGGAGCTGTACATTATACCATTACTCCTCAACACTTGGAGCATTTACTTTGATAGTCTTATGTTAGAAATATAACTAGTAAATGGAAGGACTGTGCTTTCTTAGTCCTTTGGTCATTCAAAGCTCTTTAACACTACATTATATCATTCATACCCATTCATATACTGATTGCAGGGGCTACCATGCAAGCTAGCCCATCAGGACTAACTAACATTCACACACCATAGGCCCAGCTATGGGAGGGACTTGGGGCAAATGTCTTGCCCAAGGACACATCGACATGGACTACCTTGAACCGCCGCTTCTCTGATTGAAGGACAATCCTGCTCCCTCACTTATCCACAGTTGCCCCTTGTGTAGTGATTCAAACAATATAGCGCATTCACAAACATTGTGATTTGTTTATCTTTAAAGGCTGAAGTGTATAATTGTATTTGGATCTACACTCAAATAATTCAAAGCTTAAGCCCTGGCAAAATGACCTGGCAATGCTGCTGGTCCACAAAGAAAATGCAGAATCTTATGGTCACGGATGTGCATTGGCAATCAACCATTAACCGACAAAGCAAAAACATTTTTTTTTTAAATCTAAATCAACTTTTAAAGTGACATTGGGTATCTGCATTGAACCCTTCCAAGAAGCAGAGCATTTGGCAGCTTTTTATACAGTGTCTGGTGTCAGTTTGGGGGTCCGTAGCCTTGCTTGAATGTGCCCAGGAGGCAACTGGTCCACTCCACATGGACTGCGCTACTGCTGCCCCTTTTCTGTTTATGTGTGTAGGGACATGTCCTTCATTATACCCTGTATAATTGTGATTACTTTTGTACTTTTATCAGTGTATTTCACCAGAAATAATTACTGGACTACTGTTAACATTTTGTATCTTCCAGCGCCACAATGAAAGTAGAATGAAATGAAAGTAGACAGTTCGAAACAGACTCATCATCTGCATGCAGACAAATGATCTAATTGCAGGAAGTATGTTTTTTCAGAGCACATTTGCATTCATATATACATTAACTAATGTTGGTTATCTTGACCATAGATAAGAGATAATCTTGTACATATGACATAATAACTTGGCCTGAGCCAATATATCTTCCAGAGGAGCTAAACATTGTTTGTTTTGTCATCATTGTCCACAGAAAATATAACGAAAATTAATCTTGCCTCTTTCATGGCTCCAGTAAGGATGGATTCTTGACTGTTGTGAATGTTCATATTATGATGTTACGATAAGATGTTTGTGATATAATAAAGAAATAAACCAGTTTTTCCAACTGGACTATAATAAATGTATTTTTTTTTTCTAATACTTTTTTTTTTTTTAAATACACAAAACAAAGCATTTTAAAATGATTATTTGTCATTACAATGGACCAACAAACCTTCCAATTCGCTTTTTAGTGGTAACTCCAGTCGACATGTTGGGCACACACACCTGTCAACCCTCTTTCCCAATAAATCTTGTTTTTTGTTTTTGTTTTCAATTCATGCTTCAAACTAAGTATAATGTTTGCCAGTTCCACCTGAATAGTAATAGGTTGAATTTGCAAAAAGACTGATTTCGACAGTTATTACAATAATTAATGCCCCTCCTTGGTCTCTCACCTCGGAGGTCCCTGTTGAAGTCGTGCAGCCGGCGCACCTCCAACTCCAGTTTATTCCTCATGGTTTTCTCCAGGGCTTCCCTCTTAGAGGAAGACTTGGCAAGGTTTTCATATGCCTCCGATACCAGCTGAATCTCCGTTTCCAACTGCCAACAGACACACGAGAAATTAAAGAAAAAGGGCGAAGACAGGGAGATGTATAAAACATGTATCCAACATGTATAGTTTATTTATATAGTGTATATACAATATTCACATCCAACTATTGACATGGGTCAAGACTGGTCTCATCTAAACAACAGCCTGACCTGGTCTTCACTAGTCACCCTGTCATGTATGAGTGTTTTGGTCTTGAACTAAGAATCTAAAGTCCAACAGATTTCTATCGAAGCACAAAGAAATGATCATAAGTTTGTCCAAAAAAAAGGGGGTTGAATTAATTATTTAAAATGAATAATAACTCAGGTCACCTGAACGTCAACTGTTAGCCCTTTGCACTGTCATCAAATTTACATGATAAACACCAGCACAGCAAACACTATAACAATTGAATCAGCATGATAGTTGCAGGGCTGAACTATTGTATGTTTGAAGGACACTGCATATGACTCTTATGCAGCAGTTTTGTTCTACTCTACTATGCAAGATCCAAAATGTGTCCAGTTTCCCCTCATAAATTAGACAGAAAATGTCAGCGTTTCAACGCCTTTGATATACAGTAGCTGCTAGCAAACATGTGTTTACTTAACATCACCTTCAATTAGCAGTACATTTATTTTAAAGCAACTTCAGCACTTCTTCTCATATGTTTAACCATAGAATACATTTTACACAGATCGAGGACTGTGGATTTTATTCCCAATCATATATATTGAAATTGTTTTTAGCTTTTTACTCTTTGTGGTCAGGATGGACAGGTGTAACAATTACAGCAATTCAACATTCATACAGTGTACATTTGAGCATGTCAAATCTATATTAAGCAATCATTTAAGGCTTACCTTATGCAACTTAGTGACTTTCTCACGGCAGGCCTCCATCTCCTGCCTCAGCATCCTGTTCTCCTCCTTTAGTACATCTATCATCTGGTGGGTGCGCACCATCATGCTGACAGGCTCCCTTTGCAGGTGGTAGAAGGAGTAAGGGTGAGAGAAATGTCCGGCCTGGACTGGTGTCTGGGACTGGGGAGGTCCTTGGAACGGTTGTTGTTGTTGTTGTTGTTGTTGTTGTTGTTGTTGTTGTTGTTGTTGATACTGATGGTGCATCCTCGGGGTGGAGCCATACGGGTCATGAGGTAAACCGATAGTTCTTGGATGTGTCGAGTGAATGGGCCCCAGGGAGAAGGGCTCGCCTCCTTGGTGGGAGCTTGGACTCTGCGAACTATGAAGTCCCATGCCAGGGAAGGGCTCTCCCTGGCTCTGGGGGTGCTGGTGAGGGAAGGAGGAATGGGAGGAGTGGGTGGCACTGAGCATGCTGTTTAGGGTGGAGGATTGGGTGCGGGACAAGGAGCCCACAGAGGTAACAGAGGAGGTGGGACTGTGCTGATGAAGGGGCCTCTGGATGTAAACCGAACCCTCCTTACTGGACCTGAGGAGAGATTAGCTGTGTGTTTACACTGTTCTCAACCTCAGCTGGTGTCTTGTTGATGCAAGTGTTATTGGTTGACTATAGCTGTTATAGATTAATTTCACTGAAATCTGTCTCAAAGAAAACAACAACTAGCAGAAATGTTATCAAAACATGTCAGTAGGTATTATTAGAAATGGTCTTTCCAGCATTACTATACAATTTAAATGTTACCATGAATGATTGACATTACAATCTGAAAATACAGCAAAGGCTAAAATGATACCAAAACATCTGATCATGAATGCTAAAAGTGTTTTAATTAAGTGTAAAACATATTCACACTACAGTTCTCTCACCTACTGTTCTTTCAATCATTTATCCAAACATAATTGTATTACATTATTAATATCCTAATTCACAGATGAATTATCTGACAGATTATGATGTCATATAGCAGTATTTCTCAAACTGTGTGGCGCAGTGGTATTACAAGGGGGGGGGGGGGGGGGGTGCATTATTGTTCTTTCAAGACCTTTGACTAAAAGTACACAGACATAAAACTAAGTCATTAATAAATACATGGCAAAATGCATGTACCTTTGTGTAAATGTATAGATCTATCAATGTGAGATCGGCTTTTCTGCTGTTGCCTATCAAAACAAAAGCTTAATATTGAGCATGAATTGAGAGTGTTGTTTTTTCTCAAAATAAAAGCTGAGCATTAATTTAGAGTAGCCTGCAACCTTGTTTAAAAAAAGTTTGTAATAAAAAGGCTCACTGCAGCCACCAACACTGATAAAATGTGATGACTCACACCTATAAAGATATACAGTGTAACATTCAGTAAAACTATTTGCCAAATATTTGAATTTGTTTAGTTTTTTTTACAGGTTGCACATTTGTTAATATCTTGAAAATATATTCAGTGCAAAACTAGCAAAGATTTTTATATATATATATATATATATATATATATATATATATATATATATATATATATATATGTGTGTATTTGCATTGTTCTAATCAATTAATTGTAAAGATAATTGTTTTGTCTGATGGAGCAATCTGGTTATTATTTCATTATTTTCTTTTGTTTCATTACTTTTTCTTTAGTAACCTTTTTAAACAGGACGTTTACTTGAGCAGGGTCGTCCTTCTAAGGATTGGTGGTTCGATCCCTGGCTGTGCTTAGCCCATGTTGATTCATAATTTTAGATTATCCAAATGGGCTTACTTCTTTGCATACATTTATTCTTCAACAAAAACATGTTATCCATATGGCACTATATGGTTTGAGAACTGATTGTCACAGCCCCCTGCACAAAGGGCTGCTTTTCTAATTTAATTCACAGCTACACTCAAAACATTCTAAGCTTAAAACCTGGCAAAATGACATTGTCAAAAGCAGGAAATACAGTCCAACTGTCGGGTCACCAAGATGCACAGCGCCGTCAACCAGATTCCTCCCAGTACCGTCGACGAGCGCAAAAGGTGAGAGCCCATGGCTCGGGAGATCAAACACGTCGACCACCATAGTTAGGGAGTTGGTGGTTTGATAGTGTGTGCTTATGTGTTTAAATGGGTGTATGGTAGAGATGCACCGATCAGGTTTTTTGGGCCGATTACCGATCACTGAAATCGGTGTCAGCCGATCACCGATAATACTGATCACTGAAATAGTATCTGCCGATCCCATAATACCGATCACGGCGTCGATTGTGTAGCATTATTGCCTAGGACTATGAGTAAATACACATCTAAAGCACCTCAAACATTAAAGCAATTACAGATTTCTTTAAACATTTAGGACTTTTACTTTGAAAACTGTTGATACATTAAAATTGTTTGATTTCAGATATGTATGGAACACATCTGCGTTATTCATTTCCTGGAACTCTTGGGGAAATCTATATACAGGACTTATTTTTATAAACTTTTCCTTGGTAGAGTAACAATGTTTTAATGTTAGCTTAATTTAAGCTAAATCTCAGAAGCGATCTATAAAGATACTAAATCAGTTCATTGTTTACTTGTATATGTTAGTGTATGATTTGTCGACATCTTATTTTGAAAAACGGATGTTGTTTTGCATGGCTTGTTCCGTTAACGTTGCAAAACCGGATGTGTGTCACGTAAATCCTTCCGCCAATAGTTAGCGTTCGATCAGGAGCGCGCGAGGGTTTTCATAAAGTTGCTAACTTTATGAAAACCCTCGCGCGCTCCCGATGGAATGTGTGTACCGTGAGCATCAGCCTGTAGTCAGACATGTGAGTGTCGGTGAGTTGACCCAGAGGTTCAACTCGGGGGACGGGACGCCGCTCGGTGCGGGAGGAACCCCTCGGGGACCTCTCACTCTGCGGCACTCGGCGGCGCATTTACTCGGTTGCGGCGCGCGGCGATTGAAACGTCTCTGATAGTATTTCTCGCAGATGTGACGTCATCTGATCGATCAGTTTGATCGGCCGTTTTGAGAACGCCGATCAAAACCGATAATGGCAATGGCAATATCGGCCGATATGGATCGGCGCCGATCAGATCGGTGCATCCCTAGTGTATGGAGGGTACATTTTGAAGCAGTCCAATTAAAAAAATGTCAATGCTACAGATGGAAAGAGAGACTGACTTTAGTAAGTTGTTATTAACATTGCAAAGATCAACTTATGGGCAGACAGGCTTATATCAGGCAAGATTTTTTTTAAAGCCTTTAAGTGATCCACAAGTAAATTGTAATTTGTTGAATGCACATTTACTGTAACTAGTTCATAATTATAATTAAATATATTTATTGAATACGTGGTAACTGTAAAGCTGGTCATTCTGTACACCTGACATCTATTGCTTCTGTCCATTCGGGGAGAAGGATCCTCCTCTGTTACTCTCCTCAAAGTTTCTTCCCTTTTTCCCCGTGAACTTTTTTTTTCCTGTTTTTCCTGATCTGTTGTGAGGTCCTGGGACAGTAATGTCGTATGCCTACAGATTGCAATTTGTGATTTGGGGCTATACAAAATAAAAAAAAATGTAATTATAACTTGGCTCAACTGCTATATTACTTTGATTGAACCGAATATGATGTAAAAGCAATATACATCCATGGGTGACTGACAGGTTAAAGTTACAGTCATTTCAATCAGTGAATCAGTCTTTCAGCTTCTAAGATCATGTATTATTTAGCTGTGGGTGCACAAATTCCTCAAGCAGAGCCGTGTTATTATTTTCAGAGTTTAAAATGTGATGCCTTTCACATAACATGCAGATAAATGATACGGTTTGTCATTGTTTCAGTTTTATTTAGTATATTACAAATATTTACTATCAAGCATCTTTAAGTGCATATATGTAGGTGGAGGGCTGGGTGTCTGTATGGACGATCCTTACCTAAAAGAGCCATACTCAGGCGGGGGCTGGTATCTGACGTGAGGGACTTCCCTCAAGTGCACCCTCCCTTGCTGCTCCTGGTAAAAATGTCTTCCAGACTCCTGCTGCTGGGTGGGACAGCCCATTTCTTTGATGGGGTAGTCTGGAGGCGGACCACGGTGCTGTGGCTTGTAGTAGTCGCATGGCGGCCCTGGCCGCGTCAACTGTGGGGAGAGCGGGGCGCTGTTGACAGGAGGGTGGGCCTTAACGCCGCTAGTGGCCAGAGACAGCTGCATAAGTCTTTCGCTGAGAGACCGAACATGTCCTTGCTTCAGGTCCTTCAGCCCATCATCCTGGAGCACCCTCCCTATTCCACTCACTCGCTGCACCATGGGGCGACCTTCAGTGCGCACCTTCGCACTGGCCTGCCCAGTGACGTAGAAGGCGGTGCCTACTGAAGCAGGGAGAGGAGGCTGCTGGGACTGATTGTTATGCTGCTGAGCCTGAGGAGGAAGACCATGCCCACGGAAGTATTGTGACTGCACTTTGGCTTCTTCATACGTAGGGAGGTCTTCAAGGTTTGGGCACTGACCTTGTGCACTCCCACCACCTCCACTGCTGCCACCTCCTGCTCCTCTACTTCCAGTCACTAAACATCCTCCCCCCCCATTGCTCCCGCCCTCTCCTACTTGGGTTGAGGCCAGTTTCTCTAGGCAGTTGTCCGTCTGCAGCTCCTGCCCCTGGGGCTCCTGACGAGCAATGTGTGGGGTCATAGAGTGCTCAGAGGGGCCTAGTTGTCCCTGCCCTGAGTAACCTACTCCTCCAACCCCAGCACCTGCTCCTCCGTGTTGTGGTTGTTGTTGTTGTTTCTGCTGTTGCAGCACGTAATTACGGTTCATCTGCTCCTGCAGGAGGCGCTGCAGAACGGTGCTGCCACAACCTCCTACACTGTTGTTGGACGATTCCTCGGCTGCGGCCCTCATCTCTGCCTGACGCTGACCACGCACCTCATGGAAGGACAAGCTACGCCCACGATCAATACTCTCTGAGAAAAGGAGAAAGTGGAAAGCGAGAGAGAAAGACGACAGGGAAGCAGTGTGACAAAGGGATGATAATTAAAGTTTTACAAGGGTCAAGAATGTGAACAAATGTAAAGCAAAGTAAAGAAACTATCCATGAGAGAGAGAGAAAAGAGAGGACAAGAAACTAAAGGGTGCATGTGGACCAGCCACCACCATCCCTGTCCCCCTTGCAGAATGAGACTGAAGGAAGAAAAACATTGTGAAAACCATAGGAACCAAATCCGAACCCAAAAGCCCCATACTACTAAAGGAAAATAATAATATAAAAAAATATCGAAGCTTACATTTTAACCAAAGAATATAGAATGTTAGAGTTGTATTATGTCAGTTAACAAGATTAACATTAATACAGAACATACCGTAGCATTAATTGCACTAAAACTAACTGTGATTTGATGACTAAACATTGATGCTTACAGTGTAAGGAAACTCAGATACCTCTGAGTCTCACACGATATTGAAGGAAATGTTTGAGCATTCTGGAAAGTTACTCGACAATGTGACATTTTCTTTAAATTTATCAGATTATTATTTAATCTGTTAGATGGGAAAAATGAGAAAAAGAATGGCAATAAATAAGCACAGGATAAAATCAAATGTGACATTATTACATCCAAAATCCAAATTTTACAATTGGACCTAATCAAAAGTAGAAAACTTTGTCATTGGAAACATTGTTTTAAATTAAATGAAACACCACGTGAGTCACAAAACAAGCAATTCATTCCCAGTTGCATATACAATGTTGTCAACGTTGAAACCACCTGGGATGTTTTTGCTGAAAAAAGGTGAAACTAAAGATGATAATTTCCTCTTTTAAAAGAGCCTGCGTATAATATCTTCTTTCTAATCTTGAGAAGCATGTGAAAAAAGTGATTTACTTATTCACATACATTTTAATTGTTTGCACATTTGTCTTTGTTTGTTTTTTATGTTTATTATAATTTTGTCTTGGGGGGCGCAGCATTGACATTCATGTGGTTTTTTCTGACAACACTGAATATAAACAATTAATTCCTTTTACACTTTTTTCTACAGATTAAAGAAATAAATAATTATATCTAGCACCTTTCTCATCTAGCATTCTTCTCATTCTCAAGGAGGAAGATGCTTTTTTCCGAAACATCTGTAAATAAAAAATAAAAAAGTGAGACAAAAGAAAACATGTTAGCTTTGAAGAGATGTCAGCAAATTATCTTCAAGCTGAAGACACAAAAGACAAAAAATATTTACAGAGAACAATCTGCATATAGTGGAAGTTTAGATACCCAAAAGGCATATATTAAACAAGGATTTTCACAAAATTAAAAATGTTTAAAAATGTTTACTAAACCAACAATCCAAGGTTACAAACCTTTGCATTACACATGGATACACTTTTACATTCTCAAAGAGAGAAGAAGAAACTTTACTTTTTGAGATTTTCACAAGCTTTCATCTACACATCTGTTCAGTCGGCCGGACTGTTGTGGTATGTTTTGAGATGGTTCTAAAATGTTAGGCCTGCCAATTGTATGATGTACGGGCCCTCGCACCTTTGCAGGGTGGAGGGCTTACCCGGCCGCCAGAACTACCCCCCAGTTGTTATTTTCCTACATGGAGTGAAGCTGGAAATTATGCTTTGCAAACAGTTCACCACTTCTTGTATCCACTCCGCGACTGGCTCATTGGAGAACAGAGTCTTTCAATCAGAAGATCAACGGTTCGATCCCCGGCACCGCTAGCCGATGTCAATGTCTCCGTGGGCAAGACACTTAACCCCAACATTGCTTCTGTAGCTGTGCCTAAAGGTGTATGAATGTTAGTTACTGCTGATGCAAGTAATTTTGCAGGGCTTGATTAAACCTTGAATTGTTTGAGTGCATCTCTGACGACTATTTTATATGAAAGCCAGTAGAAAAAAGTGTGAATATGCTCTAGTGTTTGTAATAATAGACTGAAGTAAATGCAGGTCCCTAAACAAACTGTGTCCTTGTGCTGGAGGATCTGACAGTAATATGGTAATACACATTGGTGAAGACAAGTGAGGAATACAAGAGAAAAGGACGTGCAGTGAGTACAGAGGTTGAAAGAGAAAAGTGGGGTGAATTTACTGTTACTCAAACATTTAAATTATACACTGAGTTTTGATTTGCCGATGTTTTGTAAACAGTTTTAGCTTCTTCTGCATTTTCAGAATGTAGTGTAGATTATTCATTTCAACATCCAACCTGTATCTCATTGTTTACTGCTTTTCAGGTAAGTTATAGTGATGCATACTGACATGGCTGTAAAGCTATTGTCAGCTATTTTCTTTATCTCCAAACATGTTTAAATAGATATGTTTGCTGAAGAAGGTCTCACCAGAAATGCCCCGAGTGCCCTCAGGAGGGGTACTTAGTGCCTTAGTGCATTGAAAATGCGGAAGGTAATGTTTTGATCGCCGTGTATTTGTATGCGTGCGTGTTATTTGCATAAGTAAAAAAGCATTAAACCGAATCGCATGAAATTTGGTGGGATGATTGGTTATTATCCGTGGACCATTTCATTAGATTTTGGGATCGATCGGTTCAAAAGGTCAAGGTCATGAAAAAGGTCAAAATCTTCTTGAATCGCATGACATTTGGTGGGATGATTGTTATTTTACCCGGGACCATTTGATTACCTTCGCATTGAAAATACGGAAGGTAATGCTTTGATCGCCGTGTGTTTTACATGCGTGCGTACGTGTTATTCGCATAAGTCAAACATTATTAAACCCAATCGCATGAAATTTGGTGGGATGGGTTATTATCCGGGGACCAATTGATTTTAGTTAGATTTTGGGATCGATCCGGTCAAAGGTCAAGGTCATGACAAGGTCAGAATCTTCTTTTTACCATACCAATTTATATCCAATTGGCATGCAACTAATGCCAAAATGTTCATAATTCAATGCCCAATCTTGTGATATGCGAAGGTATGCGCTCTACCGAGTGCCCGTTGTAGTTTGTAAGGTATTTCGATTGTACAGACCAAATTGAAGGAGTTCATAAACATATAGGACCTAGAATAGGTCAAGAATAATGGAGAAATCAGTACAGAACAGTTTAGAACATGGTCCCAGGAGACTTTATTTTAAGTCTACATGGGAGACATAGACCTCCCAAATATTGTAAATCCATGTCAAACATAGTCCAAGGGCTGCTTTCTTGTAACTTTGTAGAGGGTGCCATCAAGTCGTCTTTCCACTCTGAAGCATTAAAATCATATCAGTTAACTATATTTAGAACTTTAAATGTGTCTGCCAAGATTAGTTACATCTTTGTTGAAGAATGAGTCACCACTGCAAAGGTGTTAAACGAAACACCAAAAGCCTTGTGGGCTGGTATTATGGACATCTTAGATTTGTGTGGAAGTGTTTTGATTTACATACCAAGAGAAGCAAGCCCAAGTATATAGATTTTAACTTCCTGTTAGCAGGAGGTGGCGCTATGACTATGATTCAATGTTGGACTGGACAGGTCCTCAGGCCTGGAGTCTAATCGAACATGTGAAATTTGGAAAGTAGGGATGCTCCGATCTAATCGGCGCCGATATTCCCATTATTGGTTTTGATCGGCGTTCTTAAAACGGCCGATCAAACTTGGCTGATCAGATGACATAAAATCTGCGAGAACTATCAGAGACTTTTGAATCGCGATGAACCGCAACGGAGAAAATGCGCCCGGCGAGGACCGGCAGAGGTCAGAGGTCCACGAGGGGATCCTCACGCACGAGCCTAACCCTAACCCTAACCCTGTCCCCCGAGTTGAATCTCCGTGGTCAACTCAGCCGACACTTACATGTCTGTGCACCTATAGACTGATGTTGACGGTACACACATTTGATCGGGAGCACGCAAGGGTTTTAATAAACTTAGCGGAAGGATTTACTTGATAATATCCGGTTTTGCAAAGTTAGCGAAAATAACCACGTGAAACAATATCCGGTTTTCAAAATAAGATGTCGACAAATCATACACCAACATAAAAGTAAACAATGAACTGATTTTGTATCTTTATAGATCGTTTCTGAGATTTAGCTTAAATGCTAACATTAAAATTTTTTTACTGTACCAAGGAAGAGTTTATAAAAAATAAGTCAGACTTTTGTATGTTAAAAAAAGTCCTGTATATAGATTTCCCCAAGAGTTCCAGGAAAGGAATGATGCAGATGTGTTCCATACATATCTGAAACCCCCTACAATAGCAATCAAACAATTTTAATGTGTCAATTAGTCAATGGTTAAAGAAATCTTTCATTTTTTAAATGTTTGAGGCGTTCTAGATATGTTTTCCCTCATAGTCCCAGGCAACGACTGATGCTGATGTGTTCAGGACGTCCCCGCCTTTCAATGCCTGGCAATCAAACATATTTACTGTAGCAATTAAGAATTTTTTCAAATTAAAAGTCCTAAATATTTAAGGAAATAGGTAATTTCTTTAATGTTTGAGGTGCTTTATATATGCATTTCCTCATAGTCCTAGGCAATAATGTTACACAATAAATAGAATGCTTCAATCGACACCGTGATCGGTATTATCGGATCGGCAGATACTGATTTCAGTGTTCGGCACCAAAAAACCTGATCGATGCATCTCTGTTGGAAAGGATCTGATCACGTAGAGTCGATTTACATTGGTTTATCGTTCACAGCGAAAGATCAAAAGTGTGGGAACGGATGACAATGTGTGGTAGAGTTGTCACACTACCAAAATTAGAATTGCGATACGATACTTGCCATACATATTGTGATACAATACCAGAATTTGATATAATATCACAAATACGATATGATGCCACAAATACGATACTGGTATATTTATCTATAATAGTAATTAAGGCTGCAACAACGTTGTGTCGCGTGATTATTACGGCAGTTGCGGAGTATAAACAAAATTGAGTTGAGTGGCGCAACAGAAAAAAGAGCAGAGCGGATGAAGAGGACAGACAGAATGCTGCGTTGTGAAAGCCAATCAGCGTTGAGCTGCTCTGCAGTTGGTGAATCTAACTGGCTCTCGTGGCGCTGGAAGCGGAAGTTATCCAGACGTAGTCTGTGTGAAATTCACCAAGCTGTGTGCGCCTACGGGTGATGTTATGAACCCAGACACCAGGGTGCTAAATGTTGCAACGTGTGTGGGATTAACCACTTTTTCTACGTTATACTTCAAGAAGTATAACGTAGAAAAAGTGGTTAATTATTCCATGGCGGAACATATTTTTCCACTGAGCAAAGCAACAGAGATAAGCCACGCCCCCTCACCGACACATATGACGTGATTAAACCACAAATAGTCACGCGAGTAAGCGGTGTCAGTTCTGTTTTCGACAGGGTTCGTACACATATCGACCTAATGGATTTCCAGGACCTTTCCAGGACTTTAAACCAAATATCCATCACCATACATTTTGTAAAAACTTGGTGTATACATGAAACAGTGAGAAGATGTCAGGGTTTTTCCTGCATAGAGAAAATGTGGGCGCGCGCCTAAGCCTTTTTGTCGAGCGCCTATGAAAAATCCCGAGCGCCCAAGGCAAAAAAGAAGAAAAAAAAAAAAAAGTGCGCTAATGGACGGAGCGGCCAGCTGTTGATGAGGCGATGCGCGCGCCGACATAGGAGCTCACCCATGCTGCGTGCACGGGTGAGTTCATGCTCACTAGCACCAGCAGCTCCAGTCCTGGAAATAACCATTTTAAAATTCCATGACCATACGAACCCGTTTTGAATAAAGGGTTGAAAATTACAGTTGTTTTTTTTCATTCGATTAATCGAAAATATAGTCAACAGATTAATTGATTATCAAAATAATCGTTAGTTGCAGCCCTAGTAGGTGCCCTATACGCCAAAACCACCAGACACAAGAACAGCTTCTTTCCACCGACTTATATGAACACTTAATCAGAGATATACATCTGCACTACCATCCCCAATTCATTGTCACTGTTGTTTTTATATTGTACATGTTGCTATTTTGAGTCTTCAATTTCTTTTACTTAGTTATCCTGCTATTTGTAAATTACATGTATATACGACAAGAGCGTACATATAACCAGAGTCAAATGACATGTATGATAAAGTGGATTCTGATTCAGATTCTGTTACAGATCTGTGTTTGAGGTGAAAAACCTTGGTTTGTGTGGCTTTGAAACAAGTTTTATATACAGGTCTCTGTATGTCAGTGAGCTTTCTTTCGCTGTCTGTAATGTAGCTAAAGTACTTCCAGAATTCACTTCTGGCATATTTTCCCCCCAAAAAACGAGAACCGTCGATCGATAAAGCTATCTCTCCAGCGATCACTCGCTGTGAGTAAGCGCTAGGCAGTCCCACCCCCTTGCAGTCAATGTGTGCAGGGAGCGGAATAGTGAGTTTGCTCTGATCGCGTTCTATTTGAATGAAGTATCGACACAAAAAATATGCAAAATCGTATCATTGTTAGCGTACGGGTACCGTAGTACCTTTTTAGTATCGATACACTGTGTAACATTAATGTGTTGTATATATAAGATAATGAGTGTCTTGAATTTATTTATTTGATGGTTATGACAGAGATCGTGGTTTATTTTGTTTTTGTGTACAATTCTTAAGAATAAAATACCTTTGTTTAAAACTTGAACATTGCATCATTAATCACACGCGTCCTAAACTAGTCATCAAGCAAGCATATTGACCTTTTTTTGATAGGCAATGGGGTCCCTACACCAGTTTATAAGGCCCTCGGGCCGAAATTAAAGCTTCCGGCAGCGATGACTGGACCCTCACACCTTTGCGTACATTGCGTGTACTGGTGGGACGCCAATTGATGCCACTTAGCTTTTCTGTAACCCAAGCACACAGCACGAACAAATTAGACGTTATTTCCTACATAAAATGCATTGCTCTGGATTTGGCACCTCTTCCTTGTGACTAGATGACGCAGGAGAAATGTGCTTTATTTGGTTGTATATCAAGTGAAGGCCACCTAATTTCTGTATGAATCAGAGGAAGTCTGTCTGCCAGCAGTTGGCGTGATGACTAGGAGTCAATCTTTGTATTTAGATTTATTAACATAATAATTGGGCCAGATTTAAAAAAGGTAGTAGTTACTACAGCCTGTTTAATCAGCAATTCCATGCAACCTAAAGTTTTTAATTAGGTTTTAGCACCAAGGTCTTCAGATAATATTAACCAAATGTGAAGTTGAACCGATTAAATCTGTAAGAGAAGTTTGTTAAAGTGCAGCATTTGGAAATTACCAAAATGACATGATATCCACAATCTCCCAGGATGGTATAGTCAGAGTCAGGTTATAGCAGGAAAATATCATTGCATGTCCGCATACCCTTCACACAACCTGTTCCAACTTCCACGAAAGAGCACTGAACTACACAAAAGAAAAAATTCTTCCCGCAGGTCATCACTATAATCTATCATAATGTCAGAAACAATCCACATGCAATATCCTGGAACACTTAAACATCCACTTCCTTCCAATTATAGATTATAGTTTTACAGTCGAGTGCTTTTAAAATAGACATATCATTTTGCACCTTCTGTATCAATCCTACATGCTGCATATATCGATCCAGTCAATACATAAGTTTAGAACTTAAAGAAACACTTCACTTTGAATAACACTGTGACCTGTCATGCTTATCCAGAATCTAAAACGAATAACCAAAGTACGTCCTAAATTACAAGTATGCACATGCTTTTCCACACTGCCACATTCTTTGGTCATAACTCATTTAATCTTAGGCGTATTGTTCGGTTGTTCTCGTTTCTGTTCAAAACTTTTTAGATGTTAATGTTACCAGACATTCTATTGCCAACTGCTATGGAAAGATTACATTTAAAAATAATAAAATAGAGAAATTAGATATGTAAGAATGACTATCGCAGTCAAACATATTAGCGACCAATACGGTCTTGTTTGTGCTATTAAACAAACAGCTTTTATTTGCATGTCTTTGAAAAGCCATTGTTAATCTCCTATTCACACAACAACAACTTAATTTCTGGCCTTCTCATTATATTTGAACACCCAAGCTAAATTACATATTGACCCATTTTAACCTCCACCGCATAAACTTGTAGTCAGCTCTCATCCTGATGCCATTTATCTTAGAATCACTGGCGAAAACGGGCTCAGAAGTTTCAAAAACAGTCCTACCGTGGTGTCTTAAATCCCTTATATTCTTCTAAAACAAACCAGAGTGAAAAATAAAGTCTTAATCCAATGTTTGTCTGTTTCACAAAGTGTCTCATTAATATCTACCTTGTGCAGGTTTGAGGCAGCACACCTATCTTTCCATTTCCAACCCCCCTCTTCCCTCATTCCAACAGGTGGGGCTGGGAGGTAGAGACAGGTGGATCTGGCAACCATTCAGTACTGAGCCACTCCTTCATACCTGTGCACCAGTGTAACTGCTTTATTAGCGTTTACTCTGCCAACTGTCAACGACATATATAAAACTTCCTCTTTTCACCGTTTGTGGCCAAAACAACAAGCACATGGACTGCTGGGTAATGGTTCCTTCTCATTTGCTGCAATTATAAAAAGATATGTCTAATACAGAATTTGCCATTCCCTCAGCTATTGTACTACGCAGATATTCTTTTGTTTGTTTTCATTTCAGAAGGAAGACAGTGCAGTTGAAGAAAATAAAGTGTCAGGTGCCGTCTTGGTCTGATGCAGCAAACAGTGTCTAGACATGTGCTTAGCATGTGGGCGTCTGTGGCTCAGTGGTAAGCAGGGTCGTCTTTCAATCAGCTAATCGGCGGTTTGATCCTCGGCTTGTCCATATCGAAGTGTCCTTGGGCTTAACCCCTCTACCATGAGTGTGTGAATGATGGCATGTAGTTTTAAAGTGCTTTGAGTGGTTGGAAGACTAGTAAAGCACTATAAAAGTACAGTCCATTTCCCAAATATGTCATTTAATTAAATAAGATAGACAGCTGATTCATACATGACAGGACAATATGTGATGTAGTCACATGGTCTTAATGTGTTTTGATGTTTGAAATGATTTGTGTAATTATTGTTGATTATCGAGTTGTTTGATGTTCATACTGATTTAAATCTTTATTGCTTCTTGGCCTGAGGGCAGACACCATCATGGCCGTCTGGTCTTGTTCACGTAACTGGCACAGTTCTTCTGTGTGTCAAAAGGACAGTAACATAAAACAGTACACCTGTATCAGCTATAATATGTTGAAGGTTTGCCCAAATTGTAAAAGGCTTTCTGCAGCCCTTTGTTGAAACACTCCGCCTCTTCACCTTTTCTTCTTTATGTTCACAAACCAAAGCCAAATTGCAGACCTCTGCATGGTGCCCTATTTACATTTTGACAGCTGCGTAAAGTTTTTTTTTATTGTACTGGTCTTATGACTTCATTATTGTTGAGGCTACAATGGAAATAATTTGAAAATCTATTTATGATTGACTTTATGAAAAACCTTTGGGAGATTTAGCTCTTATCCTTGGCATTGTAAACATCGTCAAATACAGCCAGTGATTGTATAAGTTTGTATCAGTAAAATGCCTGGTTAGACACCAGAGCAAGTGAAAGCTAAAGAAAAATGTACTTACAACAATCTGAAGAACTTTTAGTAGATGTACATTGACCATGTGTAATTGCGCCGAAGGACGATATTGCAGCCTGTTTTGAGGCTGGAGCAAACTTGCTCAATACTGGACCAATTTCACAGATTGTCTCCACTTAATTTTTCTTAAATTAGCCTTTAAGAAGAAACGTTTTCAGGATGTAAGATACAACTTGACATCAAGAAGAGTGCCGAGTCTGCGTTATTGACATTTAAAGTGACAGAAGCCAGTAGAAACAAAGACATGTGTCAAGCTGGGTGGTGTAATTACAAAATGACATAGATGGGAACCCAACCTCAGGTATTTGAACTGACGGATAGACAAAACCGATACAGGTTCAACAAGAAAGCTCCCAAAATGTCCCACACTGGGAAGGATGAAAATGTTGTCTTTACATATTCTATTAATGATGCTGCTCGGATAACAAAAACAACTTTATCTGCGATAAGTTCAGTTGCTTTCCCTTTCAGGAAACTCCCTCGGGGTGCTGCCCATTGCTACCACAGTTTCTACTACTGTCGGCTGAGCTGCTGAAAGGCCATACTGGTGGTCACTGCTAAGACAATTCAAGTTATATTCAAACCAGCAAAGCTTGAACTATGCAATGATCAGTGACATTTATGTCTGAAAAGCGCAGTGTGCTTATGCAGCGATCGCATGCAGCGATCGCATAGTTAAACAACCAAACGCTGCAACAGCTTTCGGAGCCTTCATGCAAGACCGGAAATTCAATAGGACATAATAAGATCTTGTACCGGCTTCAATACGTCGAAAAACCGATAAACCAAGTGTAACTTCTTTAAATTAATTAAATTTATTTTAACAGCCCCACCATCCACCACAGAAGAAATAACCACTATTTCTCCTCTATACACGTTGTTGAAATGCCACTTTGACTTGTGTGTAATCTACATTTTTGGTTGAGAACGCAGCATTACAGGCAGATATTGTATGAGCCAAACACCTTGTATCATTACATTAACTGGCAATAAACTCTTTTGACTTTAGCACTATTCACCCATTTTCAAACAAATAAATACAGATGTATCATTCATGTTGTCAATTTTGCAAAACCCTAACACCAGTCATATTTTATAAACCCACGTTAAATGTCTATCTCATCAAGGTTTTTGTTATGGTCAGTAGACAGTAGAGGGCGCTGAACCGTACAAGAACAACACGGTTGAGATTAGGGGTGTCACAATACCAAAAATTCAGTAGTCGATACCGATACCAGTAAAATAACACGATTCTCGATACCAATTTCGATACCACGGTAAAAAAAAAAAGATTCCATGAACAATATATGTTAAATATTTGAAAAATAGCAAGACATACAAAACATGTGCAACAGAGCATATCACAACATAATAAAGTGCAATTTTTTGGAAGCCTACGCAAGGTGCCTTATGTATGGCTTCATTTAGCTGGGTTAGCACATCCTGAGTTAATATTTCACTTTTCTTTGTGGCAGATGATGCTGACATGCGTATTTGCTTTATCTTATCACAAAGCTCTTGTTTTGGTTTTCCATCAAGTAATGTTTCAGCAACGACACTCATGCATTCTTTGACAAGACCTCCATCAGTAAATGGCTTTTTGTGTTGCCCCAAAATCCAACAACTCTGAGGGAACACTCACTCATGTTGGGCAGTGAGCGTGTGTCTCAGGCTCCTGGTTGTTCATATTGGGATGTGAGGCACTTCTGTGATCTCGCTTCGGATTTGAGTGGGGTTGTTTGTTCAAAACCTTTATGTTTTATCTCATAATGGCTTTTCACATTGCCACCTTTAATTGCCACGGTTTCTGAACATATAAGACACACTGGTGTTGTGCTCCCTGTGGGAAGTATGAACAGAAAAGAGTCTGTCCATTCCGGAATAAATGCTCTATTTTCTCTTGTCAACTTTTCTTTTTTTGGAGAGTGACATGTGTTCCTTATGTGTCTCTCCCTTTCGCTGTCTCACTAGCATTTTTCTCAACTTTCTCCGGCGCAGTTGTTCGTTTCCCTCCCTTTCGCTGTCTCACTCGACTTGTTCTCAACTTTCTCCGGCACAGTCGTCCGTTTCTCTCCATTTTTTTCTAAATGTATCGCTATCTTTCTTTTTCTTTCTACCGTCTCAATGTTTAACCTGCCTCTAACTTTCTCATCTGTCTGCGGACTTGCGCAGCGCTGTCTGTCTGTTGAGACGTAATGTTTACTGCCGAGAATGCATAGATATGATTGGCTGAGTGGTATCACGTGGGAGGGCTTAACTCGCATGCAATTGGTCTGTGCGTTTCCACATCCGCTAAACCACTACCGTAAAGACTGAAAAGGCTGCGCCGCGCCGCCGGCTACAAATATATATATATATATATATATATATATATATATATATATATATATATACACCTCTCCACTTGACAGCTTGCTAGCTAACGTTAGCTTCCGAGGAGCGCAGCGCAAGCCCCCATCAGTTCCAGAAGATGCCAACAGCTGGCATCGGCGCTCACGGTACTTGCGGTACTTACGGTACTTCAAAAAAATAGGTATCGTCGGAATTTTGATATTGAGTACCGTAAGGTACCGTAAGTATCGGTTCTCGTGACATCGCTAGTTGAGATGAACAGAGGTAATGAGAGGCAACTGCTACTGACAGAGAAATGGAGAGACCTCCAGAGCAGTGCGCTGTTAGAATTTAAAAGTACATTTTTGGTGTTGCAAAATTATTTTTGAGTCAACTATCTGATGGTAGTAGGGATGCTCCGATCTGATCAGCGCCGTTCCATATCGGCCGATATTGTTTTGATCGCCGTTCTCAAAATGGCCGATCAAATTTGGCCGATCAGATGATATAAAATCTGAGAGAACTACTATCAGAGACGTTTTAATAAAACGCGCCCGGCGATGGCCTGCCGGCAGAGTGCAGAGGTCCCACGAGCGGATCCTCACGCACCGAGTGGCGTCCCTGTCCTGCCGAGTTGAATCCCCCGAGCAGACTGAGCAGGCCCCACCCGTTAACCTCTCAACGGTTTCACGCCCTGTTGAACTCTCTCTTCAAAGTTCTTTTCAACTTTCCCTTAAGGTACTTGCCGACTATCGGTCTGGTGCCAGTATTTAGCCTTAGATGGAGTTTACCACCGACTTTGGGCTGCATTCCCAAGCAACCCGACTCCGAGAAGACCGGACCCCGGCGCGACGGGGGCCGTTGCCGGCCTCACACCGTCCATCGGATGAGCCTCGATCAGAAGGACTCAAGCCCCCGAGCGACACTGGGCAAACGATCTTCCATACGCTACATGTCCACAATCCGCCCCTCGGACGGGGCTCTCATCCTGATGCCATTTATCTTAGAATCACTGGCGAAAACGGGCTCAGAAGTTTCAAAAACAGTCCTACCGTGGTGTCTTAAATCCCTTATATTCGATCTTCGATCTTCCATACGCTACATGTCCACAATCCGCCCCTCGGACGGGGATTCGGCACTGGGCTGTTCCCTTTTGCTCGCCGCTACTTAGGGAATCCTTGTTAGTTTCTTTTTCTCCCTTAGTAATATGCTTAAATTCAGCGGGTTGTCTCGTCTGATCTGAGGTCATGGTCGAATAAGGCACCGCCCCGGAGGACGGCAGTATGGCTCTGGCTCCAGTAAAGGGAACAGGCTCACGGCATCTAGTTCGTCGGGTACCCCGCTACGGTGGAGGAAGGTGCCGGCCGAATCCCACCCTGATCTCCCCCGATCACCAACCTAGGGCCACCACTGACGCTCACGCAACAGGGGGCGAAACAGGTGTACGGCATCAGACATTAACGAGACAAGGGTGGCTGAGGGCAGGTGCAGGGAATGAAACAATCAAGACAGAGGAGACACAGAACACAGGAGACAGGATAAACAGAACAGGTGTGGATTGGAAGCAAACAGTTTTAGACCTGTGGTCTTGTCAATGTGATCCAGTCAACGTGATCCTGTGTTGTGCTGTAACCAACATGTAATGTATTACAATAGTATTGGACATTGCTAATGTTATATTTAATGGGGAATTTATATATTCTGAGTTATATTATCTTTGGGACTATGTGAAGGGTTTATGTAAATTATCTTTTGCCCTGTAAAGGTTAGTAAGTATATTGCATCACATCCCACGTACCTTTTGTCAAAGAAACAATCACTTGTGGCGACAAATTATAACAACGGACAGGATGAAGACTGATTGATAGGTGTTAGAATTCCCAGGATATTTCAATGTTTACTCATCAAGGAACCTGATCATTTTGATTAGTCATCAAAGGACCTGAAGACAAATGTCTCCTTCTGGCTCCTCCTTCTTGCTTCCCTTAAATACATGTTGTTTCATTGACTCTGCAGTTCACCCTTGGCAGACTCCTGTGGGACTCTGTAACAGTGACTCTTCTTTCAAGAATAAATGATTTCATAGGCAAGTTTGGGTTTTCTGATATTTGTCATTTAGTTTAAAAAGACTCCACATTGGGTGGCAACTAAATTTGCCATCACATATGCTACGGTGTCACAGAACAAGGATTAAAAGCAATGAACGAGACACAAGGCACTGGACAGTGAATTTGTTTGTGGCAGAACACGTGTCCAAACATGTTCACCCCCTAGTGGCTTTAAGACTTGCATTGGAAAAGTATTAGGGCCTTACACCAGGGTTTGGATAAAGTTATTTTGATGTTCACAAAGTTTGGTGGGATCATTATTGCAATCATTTTTAACATGAGAACAAAAGAAAAGATCCTTCATTTAACACAAATTCAGCAATGTTGGATTTTGTTAGTTGATGATAAGGTGTTTAAGGACTTTAAGATGCAAAATAACTCAGGAACCTTTGCACCCATGTGCACACTAGCAATGTCAGGGTCTGAGCACCAACAAATTCGAAGTAGAGGACCAATTGTTCATCAACGTTTTTTATTAGGGCCTGAGAACAGACCTTGGTCAGCAAGTACCTATTAAAATTGAAGGGATTATTAATTGGGCGTGAGCAGCGACTAACAGTTAGGTTGTATAGGCCTTATTGAAATTGCAATCATTATTATTATTATTAGAGGCTGAGCACTAGAGATGGCCCTATAGAAATCGCTAAAATTATTATTTAACGCATGTAATCATAAAAAAATACCACATTTAGTAAGGAAAGCCTTAAGAAATTGATGATGTTGATGATTGATGATGAAATATTTGATTTTATACACATAATGACCAAAGCAGCCCTTGCAGTAGATTTTGAATAGATGTATGATTTTGGGAGGCTATCGTATGGATTAAAAACATGTCTCTTGGGGCCTTGCTCTAAACTCAACCGTAACAGTTTACAGTTTAAAACATGCCAACAGGCAAAACAAGGCAAAGAAACAGAAAGCTCAACAGAAAGGCCCCAAAAAGCAAACAAAACAGTACAATGGAGAGATTAAATTAAATAATTTAGTTAAATACAATAATAAATACCCAAATGAAGCAGTACAGCATAATAAACATAAAAGCCAGTCTGTAAAAAATATTAAATAATGTTTTTATGAAATTTAAAAGAGATTACCGATTCTACAAGCCGTATCTCCTCAGGTATTCCAAAGCTGAGGGGTCCCGAGGGATAAAGCCCTGTGACCTTTGGTGTAAGCCTCAACTTTGGAGCAGCCGTAACAGCCCCAACTGAGGATAATACGCTGCAAGATGGCTTATGAGTCAGCATTTCTCTATATATTTGAGAGCCACAGCCTGACCGATGTGTGCCAATATTTGTCTCATTAAATCATTGTTGTTAAGACAATGTCTGCGGAATGTGGACCTTGGAAAGTGTGCAAGAAAAGAAATCTCTGTGAGAAAGCCCTCAAGCACCCTACAATTTGACAGTGGGCATCCCTAAACCCTCACAGACTTTGCAGGAATGCTCCTCCAAAGTCTGGTCTGTGTTGAAATAAAATTGGGCTATTGACAAGATTTATTGACAAAATTGTCAAATTCAGGATTAAAGGTCACGTATTCATGGCTTTTAAAGCGACACTATGTAACTTTTCCCCTGTAGCGCCCCCTTCAGGTATTTAACGTCTGGCTCTCGAGCCATATATGGCTCTTCTGGCTCGTGAGCTCCCAGATGATCTCCCAGCTGTTGATGCGCGCTGCCACAGCGCGTCTCGGCAGCCGCAGCGAGCCGTTCAGCCGCGGCAAGTTATTCTGTCTGTACGCGTCGCGTAGCGGAGCAAATAAAAAGTCACCTGTGAGTGTGGACTGGCACTATATGACGTTGCGTAATCACTGCCAGACAGCAAGTTGACGTACTTCTGCCGGAAGTACCGGGCGGCTCGCAACATCTTACATTCAGCAGTTTTCTGGCCACAGACCCCCAATGTCAGTGGCGGAGGCGCAAATCAACATATTAAAAGTCATTGTAGTGGCACAATTTTTTTCAAGATGTTATTTTAAGGTCAAGAAGTTACATAGTGGGACTTTAAGTTTAAGAAAAGAACACACTTTCTATTTTTATCCTGCACGACCTATCTGAAAACCTGTGTAAAAAAAGAGCTGATCAAACGTGAACAGCCAGTGGATTTACTTTATTTCTAGGTGTTTTGAGATTTAATTTACTGAAATGTCTCAAAACAACCAGAAAATTAAAGCGAGGGTCAGTAACATCTTCAAAACAGAAGCTCTGAAGGCTGGAGTAATGAAGTTGTATTAGGTAATACAGAGAGTGCGAGTAGAAATTGAGTCTCAAATGAAGCCAGTTAAATATCAATGGTAGTAGGTTGGATTTTTTTTTTCCTTGTAGCCTTTTGTGAAACCGAAGTTGCTTTGTTAGCATGAAGACCTGTCTGCTCCGTGATCCACACCGTTGTTTGTGTGTGTGTGCGTGTAGATTTACATGACAGACTACCCTGAAGGCACGGATGTGAACCAGAAAATGGTTAAACTTTATAGAATATAAAAAAACTGTTATTCCTTTGTTTGGTTGTGTAAAGTTAGCTTTTATTGGCTAGCATCAGCCACAACTTGCGCAGGCCGCAGGTAAAGGGAAGCTCTGCTCACTTGAAAGAGACAAGCCACAATAACCATTACTGTAGCGATGGGGAGCCAGAAGGAAGAGAGAGAAGCGTGGGTGAGCTCAGAGGAGACAGCTTTTGATCAGAGAGCAGGATAAATTATTTGTGAAGTCTGTATGTCGTCTCACGACTATGGCAAGTTGATTAAAGAGGAAGACATTGAACTTTTCAACAACTGAACAGGCATATGCAGGCAGACAGTACAAATAGAATAAAGTGTTCCAGCATGCCAACTTGTTCTAGTCAAAATCGAAATTCAAGTATGAACCTGAAACTTTGTACAATAGGTCCCCCTTTAAGAAAATAATGCCATCTGCCTGACTGGATACCTCAATGTAAACAATGCCAGCTATTGGAAACAAGTTGTACAGTGTATAAGTGTAGTGCATTAATAAAACTGGCAGTCTAGTTAAGTAATTTTTACACTTGCTCAAGTCTTTGTACTTTACTGGAGTTATTTTTTGAGGGATGAAACGTTACATTTGTAGTCCACGACATCTTAGAAGTATTGACCACATAAATTACGATACTTTATTTTATAATAAGAATCTGGATCTGCAACTAATAAATTATGATATATTATATAGAGAGTATATACTGTACACTAGTATATATATATATATATATATATATATATATATATATATATATATATATATATATATATATATATATATATATAGTATAATAAGTAGTTAAAATGACATCCAACTTTGTCAGCTGAAAAATCTAAAAGGTACCAATACATATATTTCTAGCATGAATATATACTTAAAATGGGTGCGACTATGGCCCAGTGGGGAACAGGGTCACCCTTCAAAATCAGAAGATTGGCGGTTCGATCCCCAGCTCCGCTAGCCCATGTCCATGTGTCCTTGGGCAGGACACTTGACCCCAACATTGCTCCCGTAGCTGTGTCTACGGTGTGTGTGTGTGTGTGTGTGTGTGTGTGTGTGTGTGTGTGTGTGTGTGTGTGTGTGTGTGTGTGTGTGTGTGTGTGTGTGTGTGTGTGTGTGTTAGTTACTGCTGATGGATAGGTGGCACCTTAGCTTGTCAGTGTATGATGATCTGTATGATGTCAATTTACAATTTAAATGGTCTATTAAACATAAAACATATATTTTAAATTGCTACTTTTAAGTATATTCTGCTGCTACGACTTTTGTACATTTATGCACTCAACATTGAATACAGGGTTCGAGAAAAGCTAACGGGCCGGAAAAGTGAGCCACTGTCACTATTACTCTCCAAGCCAAACTACAGCTGGACAGCGCACAGAGAAGAAAGGTCCCCTACGAACTGGCCAGCAAAGTATACATCCTACAGTTAGAAGATGGGGAGGCAGTGTCTCTTAGAAGAGCACCTCACTATGTTGTTTATACTAAAGTTATTTTAGTAGGTGTTGCTTAGATTTAGCAATCATGTTACTTGAACTGTAACTTTGGTTTAATTTATTATTTATTTTTTGGTTGAGCAAAGTAAGAAGAGCAGCCGACTCAAGAAAGGGCATGGCTCGCCACTACTCAGAAGATGATTGTTTTATGGATTATGGATGGATGGATCGTGGTCCATGCCTACTACTTATTAATCATACATTTGTCATATTCATTAAATGTGTTGTAACTCTGTAACGCTGTTTATTCTATATACATGAACATGACATATATTGCTTCTTTCCATCTAGGGAGAGGGATCCTACTCGGTTGCTCTACTTTTGACTTTTTTTTCTGGCTTTTTTAGGAGTTTTTGTGAGGTCCTAGGACAACAATGCCATATGTGTACAGATTGTAAAGCCCTCTGAGGGACATTTGTGATTTTGGGCTATTAATTATAATTGAATAATAACTAGACTTCTGTGAAAAAACGTTTTAAGTGTTTTTCTTTAATACAGTTTTCTCCATTAAATATATTCATATTAAAGATTACAAAACTTAGTTGTCTTCCATTTTAATGGGCACATTGTAAAGAGAGATTAATTCAATTCAGTTTATTTGTATAGCCCAGTTTCACAAATTACAAATTTGTCTCAGAATGCTTTACAATCTGTACACATAGACATCCGTGCCCCAAAACCTCACATCGGACCAGGAAAAACTCCCAAATAACCCTTCAGGGGAAAACAAAAGGAATAAACCTTCAGGAGAGCAACAGAGGAGGATCCCTCTCCAGGATGGACAGATACAATAGATGTAATATGTACAAAAGTTTTTAACTCTAAATATGTCCAGTTAATTAACTCTTCTTTAATTTATTAGTATGCCATTCCTGTCAAATTAGCCTAAAACACAATCCAAGGCACACCAATATGTTTGCAATGTTTAAATGCAAACTCGGAGTTACGACGGAAAATGCAAAAACAATTAGGCTTTCCAAATATATGTTGCATCAGTACCCACCTATACATAACAGATGTGTATATAAAACAGATTGAAGTTAACAGACTGACAGCATGTGAAATTGTTGTCATGAATGTATGTCCAATTTGAAACTAAATGGTCTTCATTAAGGAAATGTAAGGTTTTGAATACATTTAAATAAATAATTTGTTCGACAAAATAGGCTTTAAAAAATAAAAATAGGTGTGTTTAGGGATGCATGAAACCATGAAGGTTGGGGTAAAAACTCTACTTTCAACCCTATACTACCTCTGTCTACTACATAAAAAGATTTGTAAACAGTGAAACCTTGTAAAACAACTTTTTTTCCGTCTCGCCTGGAACCACTTCACTTATGTGGCAAAATCAAAACTCGACGCAAAAATAAGTCCTTCTTTTAGCGAAGCCATGGATGCAGTGAAGGATACACTCGCATACTGTCGATTTAGTTACCGCTATTTTCAGAAAATACTCAATTTATTTCGAAGCACCCACCAGCCACCTTTTGGGACTGACATGCAGATTAGATAGGCCTATGGTTAAAACAAGTCGAAAAAGCACAAGCATTCACTGAAACAACGTGTTGGTACCGATAGCATTGATGATACTAAAGAAGCATTTCAAGAACATCATTGCTACTAGAACACAAGATTGCATAGCTTATACGCATGGGGGAAAACTTTTTTTAAATTCCGAACAATATGCCAGTGCCCGCATTACCTTTCAGTTGAGTTCTTCCGTTTACTTTCGCGGTCCTTCATCTCAGCGAAACATCACTGTTAATGTTCTCCTTTCCTGAAGGTCTGAAGCAACTCCTCCGGCTGCGGAAAAACTCTTCTACAACAATACAACTCGATGCCGCCGTTCAATGGTGGGTGTCGCCGCACATTTATATCTTTGCTCCAGTAAAAGGACCGTGTTCGCGGCCACAAAGTGTTCGTCTTTCCCTGTATATCTCATGTTTGACCGTAAAAAGAAAATGAGAACAGGAAGCCCCCCCCCCCGCTGGTCTGCAGTATGAGAAGAATTTCCAGCCCCGCCTCCCTGTTTTACTTCTAATGGAATCTGGGGGGAAAGTTTTTTTTTTCTCCAAGTACGGAATACCCTACTCCTCCGATCTTCTCTAGTCTTTTTTTTATCAAATACATTTAATTATTATAAGTCATATGTTTATTTGAACACGTTTATCGATAGTTCAATTGCTAAGTGGGGTTGAAGCCTAAATATTCAAGAAAAACATATTTTTTCCTATATGGTCAAACCATTTAGGATGCAAACCTTTTTTAAGTGATCTTGTTAAGAATGAAATTATCTGACAAATATAGTGTGAGTCAGTTAAATATAGTTAATTTAACTATTATGTCTGTTTTGAGGCTCATCTTGAACTAGAAAAAATATGAAAGGGAATATGCAATTCAATTTATTTAGTATTGCTCCAAATCAGTCATACGACATGACATCGGTCAACAATGATGTAATTTAAAATAATATTGTTTGTTTTACCATGTTAAAAGTGTATTGGGTACCCTGTAAAGCGCTATACAAATAGCAAATATATTCAATACTGTATAGACAGCCAGCCACACACCATCAGATTGTAATATTCATGTGAATGTTGATAATGACTGCCTTAGTGCTGCATTCATCTCATTGTTGGACTCGATTGGCTTGTCAGAGAGTACAGAAACCCACTCACAGCTTTGGCCACACCCTTGACCTTGTTCATACATATGACATTAACATTGAGCATTTGAAGGTCTTCCCACAGAACCCTCTTCTGTCAGACCACAACCTTATAACTTTTGAGTTTATACTACGGGAGTGTACACCGTTAGTCAAAAGTTTCTACACCAGATGTCTAACTGACAGTGCTGTAGCTAAATTTAAAGAAGCGATTCCTTTTGCATTTGATTCAATACCACGTCTCAATATAACAGAGGACTTCTGGTCTAACTTTAGTCCCTCCCAGATTGATCCTCTTGTTGATAGTGCCACAGGCTCACTGAGAATGACACTGGACTCGATAGCCCCTCTGAAGAAGAAGACAGTGAGGCAGAGAAAGTTTGCTCCCTGGTATAACCCTCAGACCCGCACATTAAAGCAAACGTCACGAAAGCTTGAAAGCATTTGGCGTTCAACTAATCTGGAAGAATCCCACTTAGTTTGGCGAGATAGTCTTAAAACATATAAGAAGGCCCTCCGCAATGCCAGAGCAGAATATTACTCATCAGTAATAGAGAAAAATAAGAACAACCCCAGGTTTGTCTTTAGCACAACACTGTATCATAAAAAAATACCTTCCCCCAGACCTAAAATGCAATTTGCAGTTACGTTTGACTGAAATGTATTTCTTACCAAATTACGTTCGGCTGGAACATATTTCTCTCCAGATTACGTTTGTATTTGACTTATAACAATTAAAAATACGTCAATAATCAACGTATCTTTGCCGTTTGTTGTCTCTCTTTTCAACAATGCTGTTATGAATTGGGAAAAGCGTCCTTTAGTCTTATTTATTATTATTGTATATGTTGTTTCGCCTGCGTATTATGACAGCAATAGGCGTTGTAACGGATCATATGAATTGGCGTGAAGACTTACTGCTGGTGACTCTCCTTTATTTTCTTTCTTTAGGTGACAATACATTAATTAAAACTCGTAAACTATCACCAACTCATCACAACCTTAACAGAGTTAGCCTCATATGGGTCCAATCAACTATTACACTTTTTATAAAATGTGCATCTGTCCGTAATCTATACCATAAAGTTTGCATTTTAACCTAAACAAAAGTGAGTTTCCATTTAACCTTTTAAAATAAAAGTCAGATTTATCTGTTAAGCGGAAGTAGTATAAAATGTCTATATTTATTCAAACAATACAATATAAAAGGCATACATCAAAATTAATAGGGAACATGCTAAACAGTCAATCAACTCAAAACAATAAACCCTTCATGGGGTTAATTACAGGCGTGTTTACTTCTCATCAAACAAAAAGAGCAGGTATCCGGAAAAATCAGGATTCTTTTCATCTGAATATGAATACCCTAACGTTTTGGACCAATAGCTCTGAGATAAGAGCCCTAAAAACAGGTCCAAAGGGTCAAATTGGGTAAACATGTCAGAGCTTAGCTTTCTTTTCCAGCTTGTATCCACTCCCAAATGGGGTAGAATACAATTGAAATTGTTCAGATATTATAAACATTTGAAGAGTCATTAACCTTTGAAGGAAGGAATTTATTTTTTTCCGAGGAGAGATGCTAAGTGCTATATGTTGCCAGTCTACATGGTTAGGCCCCATTTGGGAGGGTCTACAACCTGCAAAAGAAAGCTAAGCTCTAACATGTTTAGAAGGGAAAACAGCTAAAACCAGCCGAAGCTCACAACAGGGTCTTAGATTTGTTAAACCACACACCCTCTTCAAATCCTGGATTTCAGACAGCCAATTAACTATTGTGGCTGTTTTTCATTGTAGGCCTTGTTCTGAGTGTCTGTGTTCAATTTGGGATTTCCAGGACTAATATTTAGGAGATTATGGCCATTTTTGCACTCATCAAAAAATATGCAATATTCGACCTGTTTTTGGGGCCCTTAGCTCAGAGCTATCAGCCCAAAACTTGGAACTACAAGTAGCCCCACATTGAGTGAGCGCAGCTCTCTAGTGGGTCAATATGGTACTACAAGCTCCTTATGATATGATGGTGCATCACCAATCAAGGCTTTGTAGGTTAAGAGAAGAATTTTAAAAGTGATTTTTGATTTTACGGGGAGCCAGAGCAGAGCAGCTAGTGCAGGAGTAATGTGATCTCTTTTCTTAGTTTTAGTGAGAACACGAGCTGCAGCATTCTGGATCAACTGGAGGGACCTAAGAGACTTATTAGTGCAGCCTGATAATAAGGAGTTGCAGTAATCCAGTCTCAAAGTAACGAACGCGTGAATCAATTTTTTTCTGCATCTTTTTGAGACAAGATGTGCCTGGTTTTTGAACTATTTCGTAGATGCCATCTGGACCCGTGGCCTTCCTCACCTTGATCCCCCTCAGTTCCTTCCTCACCTGGATAAGGGACATAAGGGAAGTAGCAACAGAGTAACACAAAATACAATAATATAAACTTGAAGTGTGTGTGAGCTGCTGCAAAAGGAATCCACTCATGCGGCGCCAGGCAACCAACTGATGAATTCCCCATCATATTAGTTGTTTTCATTATGTTTGCTGGTTTAATGGAATTGGGCCATTCGACCGCAGCCCACGACTCTGTTCCTCGTGTACGAAAAACAAAGGTTCCATGAAGTAGGAGGGATTGGGACAGTTGTGTTTGTGCCAAACAAATTAAATCAAGATAACGCAACTAGGCCTGGCTAACTCTATGAAAAGAAACAAACAAAATGGCTTCACATGCTTCTCTAACAAAGTTATTGTCAAAACAATATAGAGGCAGCACCAACCAATAGTCTAATCATTTTAGACACAAAGGACCTATGTGAGTGCACAAATGTACAGGGTACCCCAAACGTATCTACCTTCCTCAACATCTCACAACAAAACTGCACACCTTGCAGTGTCAGTGTAAACATTACACTAGCCAAAACCACCCCCGAACTCTTTAGGCTTCCTCCTTTTAAAACAGGTATCACTCAGCCGATTGGCCAGTTTGCCCTCCGGAACCCAGGTGTTTTGTTGGATTGGCCTGTACAGGTAATTGATGGCACCTGAAGGGAAAACAAGAAGGGAGGGGAGAACACACAACACTGACACGTATAACAACCTGGTTTTCACATCCATTCCACCTGCAGGCAGCCCATCTCTTCATTAGTCTGTCAGTATTTAGGTCCCCTCACCTTCACTTGTCCTCTGCCAGATTATCTTGTGTTTTCGTGCCAAGTACTGCAGTGTTACCTTAGTCTGTATCCCTGATCTGTCTGTTCTGACCCTGCCTTCCTGCCATGACCTTAAATTCTCTGCCTGACCCCTTTTTTGGACTTGTTTTCCTTACAGACTGAACTCCCGGTTTTGACCCTGTAAAAGCAATCATCATACCCCTGTTTTAGAGTTGTGCTTTTGGGTTCCAGTTTGTTAGACCATTACATGTATGGATCTTTTCTAGTATTTAGACCACTCAAAATGCTTTGACACTATATGTCATCATTCACCCATTCCCACCCATTCATACACTGATGGGAGGAGCTAAGGTTCCACCTGCACATCAGCAGTAACTAAAATTCATAGAACTACAACACATCATAGGCACAGCTACATACTCACATACTTTGAGGCATACATCACTGGGCTCCCTCATGTTGTACTACGGCTGTTACTCTGGATTTTGAATAATTATGAATATCTATATAATAGCTTCACTGTAATACATTGTAGGCTGAAGATTCATTACACATCTGCCCTGCACACATGCTCAAAGCTGTCACTCAATCAATTGGGAGAAGAAACACAGAAAAAGGTCTCAAGTATTTTGCAACATTTGGATTTGCCAGGTTGCAAAACACTACCTCAATGAGCATAGCACTTAGAATCCCAGGGCCATGGCAGAGGGCAGGGCCACGGAGGTAGGAGGTCGTCCAGGCGTAGGCCGGCCCACCAGACGGAGGCCGGCCAACCAGGCGAAGGCCTCACGAAGGAGGCCGGACCAATGAGGCCCACCTTTTGAGGCAGGAGGCACAGAGAAGGAGAAATGGCCATTGGGAAGGAAGCCAAGTCCAGGCCAGGGGCTGAATGCAGGAAGCAGGGGACAGGAGTCAGGACCAATGGACCAGCTTCAGACACAGCAAGGTTGAATGGACCCCAAGAGATGTGAAGTCACAAACACTCTGGGGAAGAAGCAGAGTTAGTAATGTGCAATAAAGAGATGTAAAGGAGAGAGCGAAGAGGAGAGAGGAGCTCAGTGTCGACCAGCAGCCCATACGCCTTAGCAGCATATCTAGAGGCTGGACCAGGGCAAACACCCGAGCCAGCCTTAAATATAAGCGCTATTAAAGAGGAAAGTCTTACGTCTATTCCCATCCTACTTTTTAGGATTCTAAGTGAGGAGAAGAATTTTAAATGTGATTCTTAATTTTATAGGGAGCTAGTGAAGAGCAGCTAATACAGGAGAAATGTGATCTCTTTTCTTGTTTTTTGTGAGTACGCGAGCTGCAGTATTCTGGATTAACTGGAGGAATTTAAGAGACGTATTAGAGCAGCCTGATATTAAGGAATTGCAGTAAGATTACGGCAATTCCTAATATTACTACTAGACTTGATAGTTATAGAAGTAACAAATGGAGGAAGACTTGTGTGATTTAACATTCTAAATAAGAGAGGGAAAACTTCCCAAAGCCAGCATCATACTATATGTTAAAAAATCCTTTACAACACAATTCATATGCAGTTTCCTTGAGAATTTCAGCAAATTTGTTTTGCATATTAGCCTACTTGTTGTTGGCCATACATATCAAGTTAATACACCAAAGGAAATAAACTTACATAATATAAGTGATGATTTCATCCAGTGTAATGCCTCCTAAAAAGGGATTTTTAATATCTTCTTAGTGGCAGGTTTGAATCAGTTCAGTTTAAATGATACAACACATCTTGCCAGTTCATTCGGAAATGAATTGATCATGCAGTTAGTTCTGTTTAAGAGGATTGGATTTGATTACCCCATGGCCAAACGCCCCTGCTCTGTTACATTGTTCATTCTGGTCACATGACATCTATTGTACTTTTGTCCATCCAGATTGAGGGATCCACCTCTGTTGGTCTCCGAAATGTTCTTCCGTTTTTCTCCCGTTAAAGGTTTTTAGAGGGAGTTAACCAAAGTTTGAACAATGCATCATATTCCATAAAAGTATAGAACTTCTATAGACAATTTTGATCTACAAAGTATTTAGTAACTCAAGCTATCTAATAAATGTAGTATAATTTAAAATAAACAATTATTAACACTATTTGAATTTACTTTTTAGATCTAAAATGTACCCAGCAGAGGGGGCTACAGTTGCAGTTTTCTTATAGTTTATGTTTGCGTGTTCTGTAGTAGTAGTCTTCTACTGACATTCTTATATATTATCCAGAAGATCATTTCATTATCTAAATGATTGAGCTGCTCGCCAAAGAGCTGATGGCTAAACTAAGCTGTACATTGGAAGTTGCAGTTGAGTTTTAAGCATGGGAGTAAAACCTGATGATTCATTTTATTATTCAATTCTCATTGAGTAACTCTACAGGAGAGCTGAGGGAAACACGCCAAGGCAAAAAATTTAACCCCAACCTTATCAGCTGATGCCAGACTTGGAGCACCACCCATCAATCAAATAATAAACAACTTTCTGGGTGTCACATCTATCTGACAACTCAAACTAGTGGTCACTGAATGTCTGTAGAGTATAGATATACAATGTTTTAAAGATAATAGTACAAGCCTGCCCTATCCAAACAGATATATAGGGTGTAACCCTCAAATGACTAGCTAAAATACGCCTTGGACTTTGAACCTTATGTTGTTTACTTAGGGTTTTTGTACACAACTCAAGACAAAAGGCAGATGAGGTAAGAAAAACTGTTTTCTATAATGGAGAATAAGTAGACTAGTTGATGAAGCGTTACCCTCGTTAAATGGGACCACCAGAAATACTAGGAGGTTAAACTTAATTATTTGTGTTAATGCACACATTTAAATTGCATAAGGACATTGCTGTCTCAGTTGTTGCTGTGAAGAGCTGCCGCTCTTTGATCTAAATTCATCAGCTGCTCCTAACTCACTTTCATCTCAGCATTTTCTTTTGGCCCCCACCTGCCATTCAATATTTCAAGACACAAAAACATCTTGAGTGTAAGTTGAACTCAGTAGAGTTATTATAACATGCTGCTGCTGAAATATCAACATTTGATATAAAAAAGTGATTTAGAGAAACTTACTGCAGTCTTTCCCGAATTAAAACGCTACATGACATAAATAAATAAATGGATTAAAGGACTGTTCCTAACTCAGAACAGATTTTTTTTAAATGAGCATTAAACTAAACAATTAAAAGGAAAGAGTGAAGAGTGACCGTTGCAAACTTACTTCACTTAGGCTCAGCTAAAGCTACATCTCTCAGTATGCAGTGCCAGACAGCCACGGTGCACATGGCCTTGTAGGACCAGAGGTGAGCTGACAGATGCAGTGCAGATATGGGTAGAGAAGAAATAAAAGTGTTGGGGGAGTAAGAGAGAGAACAAATCGAGGAGTGGAGAGATTAGGAGAAGAGAGGTTGCAAGGCAAAAATAATGGAGGTTGCAGTCAGTAGAGATAGTGTGGGTTAGGGTGTGAGGCAGCCCTTCGCAGGGCTTTACTGTGGCAGGGTTTTGTCTGCCCGTGCATATCAAACATTTTCTAACTATGGGCAGAGAAAATTGAGAACTTTGAGGAGCTTTGAGAATAACATGTTAGACATTGTTTTTTCTCAGTTGGTTCTGTTTTTTGGCCTGGTTTAACATAGTACTGGATGCAGTGTTGACTGGCAAGTGATATTCTGTTCCTTTTTCATGCCCAACAGAGAAAAGAACAGCAGAATGAGCCAAACCGAACATAAGTGGACAATGGAGAACAGCAAACAAATAGAAGACAAACAAACACAAGCCATCATAAAAAACAAGAGGGAAACCATTAAAAGACAAAGACAATTGACATGTCAAGTACTGGGAGAGCTTGAAACACTTTTGGAAGAAACACACAGTCAAAGAGATACAATTGTCTACCTGAAGACAAATACAGAGCAACAACAGAAGGACATTGACAGACTGACAGCTGAAAAAAATGACCAGCACTTATTAATACAAAGACTGAGATTACAGATAGAAAATGTTATTGAGAAACAAGAGGAGAATAAAAATGAAAGTTCTCAGGAAAAAAGAAAAATTCTAAAAATGAGGACAGAAATATACCAAGAAAGGGAAACTCTGGAAAGACGACGTAATGAGCTCATTAATGAGCAACACAAGTTGGAAATCAAATATGATCAGACACATTTAAAAGAAAGTAAGGGACCCATTGAGCAGATAAAGACACAGCAGGAGATAACAGAGAAGATGATGGCTGACAGTCTACTCTGTCTAATTAAAGAAAATAAGAAAAGAATGCTTGAAGCAAAGCAGGTAACAGAACAAATGAAGAAAAACATGGCAGACATAAAGCAAGAGATAAAGAGAAATACAAAGGTTATTTTAGAACATCAAGATCAAATGCACCACATTAAAAATAATATGAATGTAGATATCAACAAGATAAAGCAAGGGTGGACCAAAAGTAGGGAAAGGCAGAAAAAAAACATCTCTGAAACTGTCAAAATTGACCTCAGCAGAATCCAGGAAGAGATGGAGAAACTTTGGGAGATGTTAGAAGAGGGTGAACTAGAACTGCAAGGGACTGTGGGAGAGGTACAGCAGCTAAAGACAGAGAGTGGTCGAATAGAAAATAGTAAATCTGATTCTCAAACGCTAAGCGAGAGCATGAAGACAACACACTGGGAAACTGATATGCGGAAGCAAAATCAAAACCTAGAAAACAAGTTGTCAGAGGTCAAATCTAAAGAAGATGACATACAAAACATCAAGACTGAAATACTGACTGAAAGTGAAAACATAAAAAGAGACAGACAGGTAGCTCAAGCTGAAATGAATACAATGAAGTCTGTACAGTGGAGTTCTGAAATGCAAACACAGGGGCTAGACGACAAGTTACAGAGGACAAAGACAGAGATAAGAAAGATGGAAGTGAAAAAGGACATGCTAAAAATGATAACAATGAGCAAGAGAACAAAGGAAGAGTACAGCAGGATGATGGAAGGGACTGAACCTGCTAAACAAAACCTGGAAGGAAGACAAGCTAAGACTAAGAAACAGAGGTCAGAACACATAGAAGATGGATTTAGTGAGCTGAAGGTAAGAATTCAACAGGTGGACAGAACCAAAGATATAATACAACATAAAGAAAATCTGTCTGAGGAAGACATTATAGACCCAACCAACAATAATGAAGTGAACAGTAACATGAAGAGAGGGATTGTTGAAGTAGAAGAGATCAGACAGATGCTATGTAAGGTGAGAGAAGATGCAGAGCAAAGTAGGAGAGACTTTACAGAAGAAAAGACCCAAATCCACTGGATGAATTTTCAAGTTAAAAAAAAGAGACGAGAGCTTGACAAACGGCTGGATAGTACCATGAGAGAGAGAGATGAGGTAGAAATTATGAAGGTGAAGATACAACAACACAGGAAGGAGGTGGAACAAAAGCTGGAAGACACAATAACTACCATTCTGACTATCAGTGAGATAAAAGCCAGCATAGAAAAAGCTGCTGCAGAAATGAAAATCACCAGGGAGGATATGCTCAAAGTCCATAGAAAGATGGATCAGAACAAGGAAGAGGTCAAAAAGAACATGGTAAGTAAATACCTTTATCCTAATTCTTTTTTAATCTTGGGCCTGTAATTAGCCATTTCCATATGTTAAAACCTCAAAGTTGTATTTAATTTAAATGTTATTTATTTAATTTATTATTATTTTAAGAATCTCAATACTGTTTTCATTAATGATTCAATACAAACCCCAGAACGAATCAGAAAGAAAACAGAGATTATCATGCCATAGCCCCAACTAAGGATATTATAGAAGCATTACATATTACACATATTTTGTTTAATAACTTCATGCAATCGTTTCCTTTTTGTACATGTAAAGGTATAGTACAAAAACATTCAAATGCACTGTAATATTATTTTTAAATAATATATGTGAGTACTTAATCCAACATTGCTGCCTGCCATTGCAACATAGCAGTTTAATGATTTGTAGGATGCACAACTGTAATGCTATGAGAAAAACAATGACAATTATTTCTTTTTTTGTGAAGGGTAAGATGACTTCCATGAAAGCTCAGATCAGCACATGGATATTCACTGAATCTGCAATCAAAAATACGTTTTCAGGTCACACATTGAAACATCAAGAACCACATACAGAAAAAGACCCATTAAAAGATCAAACATTTGACATTCCAACATGTATAGAAGATGTAGAAGATAAGGTTACTAAAGACACCATGCCTTTGCAACAGTCCATAACATTAGAAGACTGGCATGGAAGTGAAGAAGTAAAAGAACAGGAAGATGTGAATTCAGAGCACAGACAGAGACATTTATTTGCCGTGGACATGAAGGAAGAACATCATGTTTTCTTACAGATGCAGGCAATAGATCATGAAGAAACATTTATAAATGATGATCAGAGAAAATGTGTAATACATGTAAGAGAAATGGAGGGAGTCAAAAAACAGATGTCCAAACTCAAAGAGAGAGAGGAAGAAATAAGGGACCAAATAAAGTATGCCACAGAGAACATGGAGCAAAATAATCAAGAGATTAAAAGGCTCATTATGGATATAAATGTCCTCCAAAGTAAAACAACAAAGATTGAAAATGGTTTGCAAATTAGAGCCAGTGAAAGCACAAATGTTTTCAAACATGAAATAAAATATATACAGACCCATACTGAGGAAATAGATGGATTTGCTGGTCGAAAATACTCGAGAAATACAGATATACAAAGACTTTGGGCAGAGATTTATAGAACACAAGAAATGATAAGACTCGTAAATCTAGAACTTGAAGACCCTACTGGAGTAAGTTATATCAACAACCATGATCAGGGAGAAGAGAGTGACATTGAAGGATTGCTACATGATTTGAAACTATTCCAAGAGCTTTTGAAAATTGTAAAAACTGCAAAAAGGCAAAGTGAAGTGCATCTGAAAGAAGAAATTAGCAACATGAAATTAAATAAAACAGCAGCAAAAAAACTGAAAATAAAACTGGATCAGAGATTAGAGAAAACTTTGAGAGAGAGAGATGAAATTTATATTTTGAAAATACAACTGCAAAGACAAACTGATGCGACTGAGCAGAAGTTGGAGAAAATGTCAAAAATTATGAGCACCATTGAAAAAATTGCTGCCAAGACTAGACTGAAAAGTGAAGATATAAAGATTATTATGAAGGAGACTGAAGTACAACTGAGACAGATGGAAGACCTGAACTATAAGATTGAGGCTACGAAACAAGAACCGGAAAACAGACATCATTTAATATGCCAAATAAGAGCTGACCTAATAAAAGTCAACACTGAAAGCTGTAAGTATAAAGGTGGAGAACATGCCTTCGAAAGTACTGAAAGAGAGGAGGAATACATAAAGGATCAAGAAAGAGTTAAAACTGATACAGAAAGGGACAACTTGACAAAAAACAGAATTGGAAAAGAAATGGAGGAAATGCAAGATGAAATCAGCCAAATAAAATATCAGATAAAGATGGACTTAAAAAAACAGATAATACAAGCAAAAGCAGAGATGAATGAAATGACCCACATGCAAAATAATATCCCAAAACAAAAACAGGGGCTTGAAATTACACTAGAAGAGGTTCAAAGAGAAAGGAGAGAGATGGAAGTGTTGAAGTCTGAGTTGGAGATCAGAAAAAAAGAAACTCAACAGATGATCCGAAAAGGCATTCAAAAAGAGCAGGAAGGTAAAAGGATGTGGGCTAAGGTAAAAGTTGAAAAAGATGGACTCAAGAGGGAAACACAGAAGAGAAATAAGGAGCTCGACCAGCGATTGGAACGGACCAACAGAGAGAGGGATGAACTGGAGATCATGAAACTGAAGATGCAGAGAGAAAAAGACCAGAGCAAAGAAGGAATGGGAGAGTGGTTCATTCAGTTCCAAAGTCTTGTTCAAAAGTTCTGGAAACAATTTCAAACATGTATGGAGAAATACAAAGTCATGAATAAACCGAGTGAAGATGTAAATGAATACTTTAAAGATCAAAAACAGCACATGGAGGCCCAGGCAACACAAATAACCCAGGGAAGAGTAGAGTTGAAGAAAATCAAGATGGACATTCAAAGACAGAAGGAAATTATGATATGTGCTTTAAAAGACATGCAACAAATGCAAACACATTTGAAGGAAGAGAAGTTAAATATAATAAAAGTCAAAATCAGTCAAACAGACAATCAATCAATCGAAAAAGAAAAGGAGAGAATCATAGTAAAATCTGAAGACTTACTCAGAGGAGAGAAAGAGCTGTGCAATGAAAAGGAGTTACTCAAAAACAAGGTGAAAATGCTTAAATATGAACAACAGAAAGAAAAGAAAGAACACAAGGAATTGAAGAGACGGATTAATGATACCGCAAATGAGAAGTCAAACAATGTCCCGAGAACTAAAAGAAAACTAATGGAGAAGAAGGGAGATGTAGAAAAACAAATAATGGGTGTAGTACAAAATGGAAAAGGGCATAATAGAAAAGAGGGATTGATAAATGAAAAAATCCCTTCAAATGATTCTAGGGACACTCTTCTTTTAACACAGAATGAAGCATTTGAAAATGTAATTAAAGAGGAGGCAGACATTTTTAAGACGGAAATAAAACTGCAAGTGAAACCTGAAATTACAACAGGTAAACAAGGAGAAAAAAACACAAACAGGCTAGAAATAAAAACTATTGGGCTGCCAAAAAGAGAAGGACTGGAACAAGAAAAAGCAGAAGAAAAGAGCATCAAGCTTCTAGAAAGAGAAAGTCTGAGAAGAATGTCAAATGTGGTAATTAAAAACCTTGATGTGAAAGAAAAGTGGAAGCCAAACTCAGTTGGTAAATATGTTGATCTAGAACAAGTGGAGAAAGAACACATTTGCAGCTATCTTGATGAGATAAAAAGAGAAGAAAGGCAAATTAAAGAGCTGGCCCTTCATGTTAAGAAACAAAGAGACAAAGTTAAGAGTGGGATCCTGAGAGAAGACATACAAAATCAATGGAGGCAGAAATTTGAACTGAAGCAAGACAGAGATGATCTGGATAGAGAGAGTGAGATGATGAATACAGAGAAAATGGACTCGGAGCTGATGAGGTCTGAAATCCAGAAACAAAGAGACACATTAAAACAAGAAATACAAGGAATGAAGGGGGAAAGCTTCAAATTGGAAATTGCAAAGACTGAGTTACAAAAGAAGAAAGAACTTGCAGACAGTCAGCTTGAGGAGGTAAACAGAGAGAAAGGAAAGATTAAAGACTTGAACCTTCAACTTCAGTCAGAAAGAGACAAACTTCAGGACGACATAAACATGATTATCTTCAAACAAAAAGAGCAAGAACTGAAGGAAGAGGAGTTCAAACGACAAGCACAAGAACTGGAAAAAAATAAGAACAGAGTCCTGGCTGAAAGAGAGGAACTGGAACTTTGGAGGAAGGATCTCCATAACAAGAAAGAAGAGGTTGAAGCTGCCACGAACACCATCAGTCGAGAAAGAGAACAACTCAGTCAGATGAAGAGTGGTATTGACATGGATAGACACAGGTTGGACAAAGAAAAGGACAGAATGGAAGAAATAAGGTCTGAACTGAAAATGAGAGAAGATCAACTCGTGAATGAAATTAAATCAATTGAATCTCTGAGAGAAAAACTTCAAGAGCTGAGTAAAAGGATGGGTGAGGACATGTCAAAGAAGATGAAAAGATTACAACAAAACAATGAAGATGTGGAAACGCTGTGCTCTGTATTGGAAGAAAAGCTTGCAGCTCAATATACACAGAGAGAAAACATGGCTTGTTACACTGAGCTGATAACGAGAGAAAAGGAAAGTCTGATAAGTATACTATCAGACATGGACATCCAGAGAGAAGACATGGAAAACCAATGGAAGCAGAAGTTTGTTTTGGACAACCAACATGTTAAAAAACTGAAGGCAGAACTGAAGCAGGACAGAGATGTTCTGGATAGAGAGAGTGAGATGATGAATACAGAGAAAATGGACTTGGAGCTGATGAGGTCTGAAATCCAGAAACAAAGAGACACATTAAAACAAGAGATACAAGGTATGAAGGGGGAAAGCTTCAAATTGGAAATTGCAAAGACTGAGTTACAAAAGAAGAAAGAATTTGCAGACAGTCAGCTTAAGGAGGTAAACAGAGAGAAAGGAAAGATTAAAGACTTGAACCTTCAACTTCAGTCAGAAAGAGACACACTTCAGGACGACATGAACATGATTATCTTCAAACAAAAAGAGCAAGAACTGAAGGAAGAGGAGTTCAAACGACAAGCACAAGAACTGGAAAAAAATAAGAACAGAGTCCTGGCTGAAAGAGAGGAACTGGAACTTTGGAGGAAGGATCTCCATAACAAGAAAGAAGAGGTTGAAGCTGCCACGAACACCATCAGTCGAGAAAGAGAACAACTCAGTCAGATGAAGAGTGGTATTGACATGGATAGACACAGATTGGACACTGAAAAGGACAGAATGGAAGAAATAAGGTCCAAACTTAAAATGAGAGAAGATCAACTTGTGAATGAAATTAAATCAATTGAATCTCTGAGAGAAAAACTTCAAGAGCTGAGTAAAAGGATGGGTGAGGACATGAAAAAGAAGATGAAAAGATTACAACAAAACAATGAAGATGTGGAAACGCTGTGCTCTGTATTGGAAGAAAAGCTTGCAGCTCAATATACACAGAGAGAAAACATGGCTTGTTACACTGAGCTGATAACGAGAGAAAAGGAAAGTCTGATAAGTATACTATCAGACATGGACATCCAGAGAGAAGACATGGAAAACCAATGGAAGCAGAAGTTTGTTTTGGACAACCAACATGTTAAAAAACTGAAGGCAGAACTGAAGCAGGACAGAGATGTTCTGGATAGAGAGAGTGAGATGATGAATACAGAGAAAATGGACTTGGAGCTGATGAGGTCTGAAATCCAGAAACAAAGAGACACATTAAAACAAGAGATACAAGGTATGAAGGGGGAAAGCTTCAAATTGGAAATTGCAAAGACTGAGTTACAAAAGAAGAAAGAACTTGCAGACAGTCAGCTTGAGGAGGTAAACAGAGAGAAAGGAAAGATTAAAGACTTGAACCTTCAACTTCAGTCAGAAAGATACACACTTCAGGACGACATAAACATGATTATCTTCAAACAAAAAGAGCAAGAACTGAAGGAAGAGGAGTTCAAACGACAAGCACAAGAACTGGAAAAAAATAAGAACAGAGTCCTGGCTGAAAGAGAGGAACTGGAACTTTGGAGGAAGGATCTCCATAACAAGAAAGAAGAGGTTGAAGCTGCCACGAACACCATCAGTCGAGAAAGAGAACAACTCAGTCAGATGAAGAGTGGTATTGACATGGATAGACACAGATTGGACACTGAAAAGGACAGAATGGAAGAAATAAGGTCCAAACTTAAAATGAGAGAAGATCAACTCGTGAATGAAATTAAATCAATTGAAACTCTGAGAGAAAAACTTCAAGAGCTGAGTAAAAGGATGGGTGAGGACATGACAAAGAAGATGAAAAGATTACAACAAAACAATGAAGATGTGGAAACGCTGTGCTCTGTATTGGAAGAAAAGCTTGCAGCTCAATATACACAGGGAGACAACATGGCTTGTTACACTGAGCTGATAACGAGAGAAAAGGAAAGTCTGATAAGTATACTATCAGACATGGACATCCAGAGAGAAGACATGGAAAACCAATGCAAGCAGAAGTTTGATTTGGACAACCAACATGTTAAAAAACTGAAGGCAGGACTGAAGCAAGGCAGAGATGATCTGGATAGAGAGAGTGAGATGATGAATACAGAGAAAATGGACTTGGAGCTGATGAGGTCTGAAATCCAGAAACAAAGAGACACATTAAAACAAGAGATACAAGGTATGAAGGGGGAAAGCTTCAAATTGGAAATTGCAAAGACTGAGTTACAAAAGAAGAAAGAACTTGCAGACAGTCAGCTTGAGGAGGTAAACAGAGAAAAAGGAAAGATTAAAGACTTGAACCTTCAACTTCAGTCAGAAAGATACACACTTCAGGAAGACATAAACATGATTATCTTCAAACAAAAAGAACAAGAACTGAAGGAAGAGGAGTTCAAAAGACAAGCACAAGAACTGGAAAAAAATAAGAACAGAGTCCTGGCTGAAAGAGAGGAACTGGAACTTTGGAGGAAGGATCTCCATAACAAGAAAGAAGAGGTTGAAGCTGCCACGAACACCATCAGTCGAGAAAGAGAACAACTCAGTCAGATGAAGAGTGGTATTGACATGGATAGACACAGATTGGACACTGAAAAGGACAGAATGGAAGAAATAAGGTCCAAACTTAAAATGAGAGAAGATCAACTCGTGAATGAAATTAAATCAATTGAAACTCTGAGAGAAAAACTTCAAGAGCTGAGTAAAAGGATGGGTGAGGACATGAAAAGAAGATGAAAAGATTACAACAGAACAATGAAGATGTGGTAACGCTGTACTCTGTATTGGAAGAAAAGCTTGCAGCTCAATATACACAGAGAGAAAACATGGCTTGTTACACTGAGCTGATAACAAGAGAAAAGGAAAGTCTGATAAGTATACTATCAGACATGGACATCCAGAGAGAAGACATGGAAAACCAATGCAAGCAGAAGTTTGATTTGGACAACCAACATGTTAAAAAACTGAAGGCAGAACTGAAGCAAGGCAGAGATGATCTGGATAGAGAGAGGAGATGATGAATACAGAGAAAATGGACTTGGAGCTGATGAGGTCTGAAATCCAGAAACAAAGAGACAAATTAAAACAAGAGATACAAGGTTTGAAGGGGGAAAGCTTCAAATTGGAATTTGCAAAGACTGAGTTACAAAAGAAGAAAGAACTTGCAGACAGTCAGCTTGAGGAGGTAAACAGAGAAAAAGGAAAGATTAAAGACTTGAACCTTCAACTTCAGTCAGAAAGATATACACTTCAGGACGACATAAACATGATTATCTTCAAACAAAAAGAGCAAGAACTGAAGGAAGAGGAGTTCAAAAGACAAGCACAAGAACTGGAAAGCAGTAAGAACAGAGTCCTGGCTGAAAGAGAGGAACTGGAACTTTGGAGGAAGGATCTCCATAACAAGAAAGAAGAGGTTGAAGCTGCCACGAACACCATCAGTCGAGAAAGAGAACAACTCAGTCAGATGAAGAGTGGTATTGACATGGATAGACACAGATTGGACACTGAAAAGGACAGAATGGAAGAAATAAGGTCCAAACTTAAAATGAGAGAAGATCAAGTCGTGAATGAAATTAAATCAATTGAAACTCTGAGAGAAAAACTTCAAGAGCTGAGTAAAAGGATGGGTGAGGACATGACAAAGAAGATGAAAAGATTACAACAAAACAATGAAGATGTGGAAACGCTGTGCTCTGTATTGGAAGAAAAGCTTGCAGCTCAATATACACAGGGAGACAACATGGCTTGTTACACTGAGCTGATAACGAGAGAAAAGGAAAGTCTGATAAGTATACTATCAGACATGGACATCCAGAGAGAAGACATGGAAAACCAATGCAAGCAGAAGTTTGATTTGGACAACCAACATGTTAAAAAACTGAAGGCAGGACTGAAGCAAGGCAGAGATGATCTGGATAGAGAGAGTGAGATGATGAATACAGAGAAAATGGACTTGGAGCTGATGAGGTCTGAAATCCAGAAACAAAGAGACACATTAAAACAAGAGATACAAGGTATGAAGGGGGAAAGCTTCAAATTGGAAATTGCAAAGACTGAGTTACAAAAGAAGAAAGAACTTGCAGACAGTCAGCTTGAGGAGGTAAATAGAGAAAAAGGAAAGATTAAAGACTTGAACCTTCAACTTCAGTCAGAAAGTTACACACTTCAGGAAGACATAAACATGATTATCTTCAAACAAAAAGAACAAGAACTGAAGGAAGAGGAGTTCAAAAGACAAGCACAAGAACTGGAAAAAAATAAGAACAGAGTCCTGGCTGAAAGAGAGGAACTGGAACTTTGGAGGAAGGATCTCCATAACAAGAAAGAAGAGGTTGAAGCTGCCACGAACACCATCAGTCGAGAAAGAGAACAACTCAGTCAGATGAAGAGTGGTATTGACATGGATAGACACAGATTGGACACTGAAAAGGACAGAATGGAAGAAATAAGGTCCAAACTTAAAATGAGAGAAGATCAACTCGTGAATGAAATTAAATCAATTGAAACTCTGAGAGAAAAACTTCAAGAGCTGAGTAAAAGGATGGGTGAGGACATGAAAAAGAAGATGAAAAGATTACAACAGAACAATGAAGATGTGGTAACGCTGTACTCTGTATTGGAAGAAAAGCTTGCAGCTCAATATACACAGAGAGAAAACATGGCTTGTTACACTGAGCTGATAACAAGAGAAAAGGAAAGTCTGATAAGTATACTATCAGACATGGACATCCAGAGAGAAGACATGGAAAACCAATGCAAGCAGAAGTTTGATTTGGACAACCAACATGTTAAAAAACTGAAGGCAGGACTGAAGCAAGACAGAGATGATCTGGATAGAGAGAGTGAGATGATGAATACAGAGAAAATGGACTTGGAGCTGATGAGGTCTGAAATCCAGAAACAAAGAGACAAATTAAAACAAGAGATACAAGGTTTGAAGGGGGAAAGCTTCAAATTGGAATTTGCAAAGACTGAGTTACAAAAGAAGAAAGAACTTGCAGACAGTCAGCTTGAGGAGGTAAACAGAGAAAAAGGAAAGATTAAAGACTTGAACCTTCAACTTCAGTCAGAAAGATATACACTTCAGGACGACATAAACATGATTATCTTCAAACAAAAAGAGCAAGAACTGAAGGAAGAGGAGTTCAAAAGACAAGCACAAGAACTGGAAAGCAGTAAGAACAGAGTCCTGGCTGAAAGAGAGGAACTGGAACTTTGGAGGAAGGATCTCCATAACAAGAAAGAAGAGGTTGAAGCTGCCGTCAACACCATCAGTCGAGAAAGAGAACAACTCAGTCAGATGAAGAGTGGTATTGACATGGATAGACACAGATTGGACACTGAAAAGGACAGAATGGAAGAAAGTAAAGGTCAAACTTAAAAAATGAATTAAGAAAAGGAAGTGAATCAGAAGAAAAAAAAAAAGAATGTGGAAACCGTAGAAGAAATGAGCAATCGAAAAAAAAAAAAAAAAAAAAAAAATATAAAAAAAAAAAAAAAAAAAAAAAAAAAAAAAAAAAAAAAAAAAAAAAAAAAAAAAAAAAAAAAAAAAAAAAAAAAAAAAAAAAAAAAAAAAAAAAAAAAAAAAAAAAAAAAAAAAAAAAAAAAAAAAAAAAAAAAAAAAAAAAAAAAAAAAAAAAAAAAAAAAAAAAAAAAAAAAAAAAAAAAAAAAAAAAAAAAAAAAAAAAAAAAAAAAAAAAAAAAAAAAAAAAAAAAAAAAAAAAAAAAAAAAAAAAAAAAAAAAAAAAAAAAAAAAAAAAAAAAAAAAAAAAAAAAAAAAAAAAAAAAAAAAAAAAAAAAAAAAAAAAAAAAAAAAAAAAAAAAAAAAAAAAAAAAAAAAAAAAAAAAAA